>OY748287.1:23071307-23320261 GCA_963556515.1 Nudaria mundana
ATCAGACCGATCCCCTTTCTTGGGGATCGGTTGTACGTTCGCCTCTTTCCACACCTCCGGCACGATTCCTGTGGAGTAAGACAGACGAGTTAGTACAGGAGACAACTCAGCTGCGCATTTCCGTAGTACCACCGCCGGAATGCCGTCAGGGCCACTGGCTTTCCGCGTGTCGAGTGGTCGCAGCACTGCCCGCACATCGCATTGCCTGAGTACAATGTCAGGCATAGTATAGCCACAGTTGGCGATGGCGGGGGGCTGCAGGCCACGGTCGTCGACCCGGGAATTAGCCGCAAAGAGGTCTGCGAGTATATCCGCTTTCTCTTGGGCTTTGTGAGCCAGTGTTCCATCTGGGTAACGCAGCGGTGGCAGCGAGGGCTGACAGAAGTTAGATTGCACGGCCTTGGCCAGTTACCAGTATCCACGGCTGCCCGTGGGATGGGAAGTGAGCTCCTGACTAAGCCGCGCGATGCGCTGGGCATCCGCTCTCTTAAAGGCCCTCTTGCTGGATTTTGTAGCCCAGTTGTACGCTGCTTTGAGGTGGCCCACGTTTGGGTCGCGCACAGCCCGGGCCCTGATCCAGGCGCGATATGCCGACTGTTTTGTCGAACAGCTTTGGCACAATCTCGCCCGAACCAGGGACGGGCTCTGCGGATACTGGCGACATCAGTGAAAGGGATGTAATATTCCATCCCTAAACTGATCTCGCCAGCAATAGGTTATATTACGCGACTATTGAAACGTATAAATTGTTTTCTGTGCATATTTTATTTGTATTCTTATATTTTAGCTTTCCTCGTGACCCAATATGATGTGGAGAATGGACATCAATCGTTAGCCAGCAAAGGCGTGAAGAATTTTTAAGCCGAACAGGTCAAGCGTCATTTGTTCTGAACACAGCATTATGTAATGTAGCAATTTTAATTCTATTTTGTTTCCTACATAATAAAAAGTCGAGTTGAGTTTATTTTTATTTTTAATTCTAAACCTAAATCATACTAAGAATGAAGTGAACATTTATATTAAGTATATATTATCTTTAAAAATACCAAGTAATGTTAAAGAATAATTAAAATATAAAAACGTGTTCGTCTCCACTCATGCCTTGTCCAACCGATGAACTATGGTCATAAAATGTTATACCTTTTTGTTCACTGCTTTTGTAAATACGACTTTAACTAGTCTAAATAAGGTTGAATTTATAATAAATATTGTTCAAGTATAATATAAACATAACTTTATCTACCTATATACAATTGGAGACAGTTTTGAGTGCTAGTTTTGTTCGACACTGTGCATCTTGAGTTTTTTGTATATCAATGGGCTGACGTCACAAATTCAATCATTGGCGTCGACTTCATACCTAACCTAACCCCTGGTTAGGTCAGGTGGTTAGTTTTCGTTCTGCTTGGACGTGTTGTCCGTCAATGAAAAATGGCTATTTAACCGCGAATTCATCACTGAATTGATATACTTATACAAATCTCAGTATACTCTTTGGAGAATGAAGTCAAAGTAATATTCTGATAGAACCAAAAAAAATGAGTCGTAGGTATGAAATAATGACAATTATACCTAGTTAAAGTTAGGTATTCAGTTTTTTTTTATTATGTAATGGGAAGCTATAACCACCACTCAAATATGGTTTTGCAAATAAATACCTATGGCCTGTTCCCTATTACGTGGGACTAATAAAATTACTGGCAAAGTGTGGTGTGTAATGTATGATTGCCTATCCTTTGGTGATATAGGCATAATGATGTGCTATCTTTTTTGTCACTAACAAACATGTGAAAAATACCTAGCAACATAAGAAAAAGCTGACCAGTGAGAAACTTGTTTCCACACCGATGATTTCAACAAAAATCAAGGACAACTGTGCCGTGGGGGTGGGGCTGGGGTAGCTGCCGACGTGTTCAGTCTTCACGTACGAGAAGACTGTGTAGCACTGTGGTGACGCTTGTGTGTGTGATAGGCTCACGAAACTCAAACGTGCCGATAGTTAAACGGTTTTGAGAGTAAACGCCTTTTAGAGGCGCCCCGACGTGTGAAGGGTTATGAAAACGTCGTCCTTAATTTCCGATGTTTAGAGAAACGTCGTATTCTCCTTAGCCGCAGACTGACACGGGACGATGGTTAAAATGCCAATGTGCCACATTACAAAACTTATGATTACCTCTCCAATGAAATGTAACCAAGCCATAAAAACCCCAAAAGAAACCAATGAAATGTCATGCACGCACCGCACGTCACTTGTTGAGACTTGTTGAGACCTGATTGAGACTACTTGAGAAATTTTTAAAAAACATTTGAAGGTTTGTTGTCCATGCAAAGCCAGTTGTGTAAAATAGTAAATGAATAATGAAATATAAGTGTTTTGACAATGTTTAGGACTTGTACTTGTACAGTGTTACGCTATAAAGGTACGCGATCTGTAAAAAAGTAGTGACAGGTTATCTTCGCGCCTAATTGTTTATTACTTTGCAAGATTTAGGCGGGAAAGTGGTCAAACTAAGCAAGCATCTCGATTTGACGAGTCATTTGCCCATTTGTAATGTAACAACAATTTATTCTTGAACTTGCAGTTGCTAGATTGTACCAAAAAATGAACTTAAACATGAAACCCTTTACTGTGCTTGTTGAGGGCAATATTGGAAGTGGTAAAACAACATTTCTGGAACACTTCCGTCAATTTGAAGACATCACCCTACTTACAGAACCCGTGGAGGAATGGAGGAATCTTAAAGGCTGGAATTTATTGGTAAGAAATGATCATGACTTATATTTTCAACATATTATTATTCTGTGTAGAAAAGTACATGACTATGACACATTTATTTTGAGCAGTATTTGAGTATAATGTGTGATAGATGCCAATCACATTTCTTGTCTTGTTGTAAGTGAAATCAAATCTCCCTCAAAAAAAAATACTTACGAGCTAAGACAGATGACTATCTCCAACAGCATTGACAAATTAATTTTTTTTAAGTTACTTCTTTCTAAACAACATAGGTCAAATTGTAAAAATTCTTCAAGTCCTGGCTCCTGGATTTTATGTTAAGCTGACACCAGCTGTGGCAGTAATGCACATTAAATTAAATATACTTTTATAAAGGTTGTATACTAACAGATTGTACCAACAACTATTTATCATGATGTGTAATAAAAATAAGAATTAAATTTTAAATAAGGTTTGTTAAATAATTTGATATAATTTTCAGGATTTAATGTACAAAGATCCAGCAAAATGGGCAATGACGTTTCAGTCATATGTGGCTCTCACAATGTTGGATATGCATCGTAAAACAACACCCACCCCTGTTAAACTGATGGAGCGTTCATTGTACAGTGCAAGGTATTGCTTTGTGGAGCATATGAATAGGAGTGGTGTCATACATCCCGCACAGTTTGCTGTACTAGATGAGTGGTTCAACTTTATAAATAACCATATGCAACTTGATGTTGATCTCATTGGTGAGTGTAGATTATGGATTATTTCCTTATATAGTACTAGTTAATCGCTGCGGCTCCGCTTTGGTTTTCATCAATGGATATATTGGTTCTCGATGAATGTTATTGACTGTGTACTTAATAATTTGTGTGCGTCATGATTGCTCGGCCAAGTCTTCAAATCAGAAAAAGGTTTTATCAAAAAATTTGTCTGAATTTGTCAAAATTGAGGGAAATAAACCAAAATTTTGTCAAAGTAAAATTACAATAAAAAATTATAATACAACTAAAGTTTAGTTTAATAGAAAAAATCAGTCCAAAACAAAAAGTTTGTGGCCGCGCAGTCGTGTGGCTACTTTATATGCTGATATCTTCACGAACTTTTTGTTTTGGATTGATTTTTTCTATTTAACTAAACTTTAGTTGTATATATTGCTTTCATTAGTTTTGACAAATTAAGACCTTTCTTCTCATAATTGTTCTACTGTATGAAGTTTAAAGAAAAAATCAACAAAAAAAGAAATTCAAATCAATGATTGCGCGGCCATGACTTTCAGGGTGAATATTTCAAAATATATTGATCTACAGCTTATAATTTTGTTTTTTCGACAAATTTTGACAAATTCAGGCTTGAGTCGACAAAAAGAATTAGATGTCTAACCCAAGTAGTTGCTGAGATCTCCATGGCCGCGCCATCCTTGACGTCACGTTCGCGCGGCCAACTTAAAACCCTTATAACTTCTTTAATTTTACTTTGACAAATTTTTGGTTTATTTCCCTCGATTTTGACAAATTCCGACAAATTTTTTGATGAAATCTTTTTCTGATATGAAGACTTGGCCGAGTAATCCTGACGCATACAATAATTTGTCAAGCAGGCATAGCCTTGGCCGTCTGCTAGTAAGAGTTATAAGTAACTTCTAGTATTGAAGTGGAAAGATATAATTATAAATATTGATACAGCATCTTAAGTGCTTAATGTTAATACTGTAAAATAGCTGCTGGAAGTAAGTGACGAGTTAACTGATAATTATTTCTGATACTTAACTGTGCCACAGACTTGTGAAAATGAATAGACTGATATTGCAGATATAACTATAATGTATGTTGCATTTAAGGCTTGGGCAAACCAAAAGCAGTTGCAGTGCGGTAGTAGTGCGTCTAGGTTAGTAAATAATGTAGTTATATGAGGGATGACACACTGAACAAACGCGGGCCCGCTTTGTTCAGTGTGTCATCCTTCATATAACTACATTATTTACTAACATAGACGCACTGCTGCTGCACTGCTACCGCACTGCAACTGCTTTTGGTTTGCCCAAGCCTTTATTGAGTCAACTCGATAAGTATCATTATCATGTGATACTACTGGCAATTCCTTGTGTAATCAAAGTTATTGTTTACACACACACACACATATGTATGTGTGTGTGTGTGTGTAAACAATAACTACTGTCTAATCAAAATCGGTACAGCCATTTTAAGTATCAGCTGGAACACAAATAGATAGTTACAAGTTAAAGAAATTATTTTGGTAAATACATAATACTAATAATTTCAATATCATATTTTAAAATTTCAGTGTACCTCAAAACTACTCCGTCCGTAGTATACGATAGAATTAAGAAGAGAGCAAGATCGGAAGAACAGTGTGTTCCTCTGTCGTATATTGAGGAATTACATAAACTACATGAAGACTGGCTGATTACCAGAGAATTTGCTGAATGTCCAGCTCCTGTAAGTACATTTTATTGTAGAACCAATCATATAGCTATGCATTGCCATAGTAAAAAGTAGGTAGATACTTCAATCAATTCAGACTGGAACAAACAGAGTTTCAGCTTTCTAACAAAGTGCCAAAATGTTCACAATCAATGTGTGCCTCACTAAGTCTAAGACTGTCCACTGGCTGATCGCGTGTGTGTGTAAAAGTTTCCAGTAGCGAGGTGTATGCGACAACTGGCCAGTGGACACGCTTACACGCACACCCCGCCCATTTTTAGGGGTCCGTACCCAAAGGGTAAAATGGAACCCTACTTAGTAGGGTTAAAATTTTAATGCGGACAGAAAGCGAAGCCTTGTCAAGCTTCGCTTCAAAATTTTCACAGGTGATTGATTTCTGTTGCCACTGTAACAATATATACTAAAAAACAATGAAGTATATATTGAAAGGGGCTCTATACAACAAACATGAATTTTGTAGCCTATGTGTTATTCTGATGTATAAGCTATATTATTGTAAAGTTTCATTAAAATCCATTCAGTAGTTTTTACGTGAAAGAGTAACAAACATCCATCCATACATACATACATACATACTCACAAACTTTCGCGTTTATAATATTAGTAGGATAATTATACGGATACTGACTCGCGCTTAGCCTGTTTTTCAAATACTAGAATTAATGTTAAATAGGTACTCATTATTTTCAGGTTTTAGTATTAGATGCCGACCTAGATTTATCTCAAATAACAGAAGAATACAAAAAGAGTGAACATAAAATACTAAGAAAGGCCGTAGACGTCGTAATGAGGTCTCCAAATAAGCTAAGTCCAAAAAAGCCCATCACCACATCTCCTATATCTATCATCCCTCAAAGGAGAATATTATAATATTTACTTCCTAATTTATTTTGCAATTTTTTGTTAGATGTAATGTAAGCTTTTAGTTAATAATGACAAATGAATGTCTGAAATTGGATATAGTTAGCATCAATTATATGGTCACATTGAATTTTTATGTCAAAACTTCCAATCACTTGACAGGCTGAGCTCCCATGGCTATTATATTGTGACACTTCAAGCCCCCACTGATAAAAACCTTTGTAACAACTTAAATATAATAGCTACAGCTAAAATACTGAAAAATAGCTGGGCGTGTATAGATGACACCTATTTCATAGCTCAATAGTAATAATCTATAATACTTGGGGTCAGGTAAAAGTAAAATCTATATTAAAAAAAAATTAAGATATTTCTCCGAGGGTTCGGTATAAATTCGTTTTTGGGTACACTTTGGCCCGTGGACGAGTGAGTGGATAATATCATTAGATTCTTTGTATTGAACATTTCACATTGAGATATTGCCAAGACCTAAATTTAAATTATATTGTTGAGAGCATCTTGGATAAGAGTGTGACCAAGTAATCGATAGATATCTGTGTGACTGTGTGTGGTTACTGTGGTTTTGAATTCAATCAAATATCTACAACCATTCGTGTTGTGCAGTGTGACTGTATTTATGTATTAAAGTGTGTTTGACTATGTTGTCTGCTGACAATAAATAATTGCTATACATACTCAAGAATCAATCAAAGAATCAATTTCATTTATTCAGTTTAGGCACATAAAGAGCACATATGAATGTCAAAATTTTACAATTTTGTCAAGTAATATTATAAAAATACTAAATTAAGTAAGTACATAAATAACCATTAGAAAATGATTCTTTCGCTGGTTCGGTAATTTGGTTCTCCTGAGAAGAGACCAGCAAGAAACTCAGGTAGATTATCCATTTTCTTTTTTAATATTGTTTTGTTTACATTGTTACAATTAGTTTCTATTGTATTATACGAGTGGCCAACAACAGAAGATTAGGGTGACCATGCATTTTTATCATTAAGATATTCGTCTACATTATAGTAGCCTTTCATCATCAAACATTTTTTAACTACTATTTTAAACTTATTAAGAGGCATGTCAACCAAATCCTGAGGAATTTTATTATAAATTTTTATACATTTGCCAACAAACGAATTACCAACTTTATGAAGTCTAATTTTTGTCATTGCCAATTTATTTTTATTTCTTGTATTAAAATTATGGTTATCGGAATTTTTTTTGAATAGATCTATGTTCTTCCGTACATATAAGATGTTGTCGTAAACATATTGAGAAGCAACTGTTAAAATATTAATTTCTTTAAATAATTCTTTCAGCGAGTCACGGGGTCCGAGTCTATAGATTGCTCGTATAGCTCGTTTCTGTAATATGAATATTGTCTCAATATCGGCAGCTGAGCCCCACAGCAGCAGACCATATGACATAACGCTATGAAAGTAGCTAAAATAAACTAATCGTGCCGTTTTTTCGTCAGTCAGAGACCTTATCTTTCTAACCGCATAGGCAGCTGAGCTAAGTCTTCCTGCCAAGGCTGTGATATGAAGACCCCATTGTAGTTTACTATCTAGAGTTATCCCAAGAAAAACTGTGGTATTGACTATTTGAACTAATTCATTATTCATAGTAATATGAGTATCCACCTGTCTAACATTGGGCATAGTAAATTTTACACATTTTGTTTTCTTCGCATTGAGCAGCAAGTTGTTACTTGTGAACCAATGCAATATTTCCGAAAGGGTATTATTTACATCGTCAAGTGCTACTTTTTGTCTATCACTTTTAAAAATTAATGATGTGTCATCAGCAAATAAAACTATCTCACAAAGATTTTTAGTGAAATAAGGAAGATCGTTTACGTAAATTAAGAATAAAAGGGGTCCTAATATAGAGCCCTGGGGTACTCCCATGACTAATGAGGCGCCAGAAGAGTCGGTGCCATTAATGTTTACTTTTTGTACTCTACCAGTGAGGTAAGACTCGAGTAAGCCAAGTGAGCTGTTCGAAACACCATAATAACCTAATTTTAGTAGCAAAGTCCCATGATCAACACAATCAAAAGCTTTTGATAGATCACAAAATATACCAATAGCATCCTGCTTTTCCTCCCAAGCATCAAATATATGTTTCACAAGTGCAACTCCTGCATCCGTTGTGTTCCTGCCTTTAGTGAAACCAAACTGTTTGTTATGAAGTAACTTATTGTCTGTAAAATGTGAAAGCAATTGATTAAATATTATTTTTTCAAAAATTTTACTGAGGGATGGGAGTATGGAAATAGGTCGAAAATTTGACTGGTGAACACTCAGATAATACTAAAAGCCGCGCACAATGACATTCGGATACAACCTTGTCACAATAACCATACTTCATCAATCGCTAAAAAGTATACTGTTTAATGACGTGACGAAGCGGTTTTTTGGGACAAGGTTCCATCTCACTGTCATCGTGCATTACTTATAACTATACATATTGTAGTTCCGCTTGCAGTCTCAGATCGGTGGATTAGTCGATAGGGTTGTAGTTGTTTAGGTTCATTACCCAGTAAGGTTGAAAATTGAACAAAAAAAACCGTCTGTACGCGATCTGTGGCTGCAGGTGATTATTCCATGTGTGGGCTGTAGGTGATTATTCCATGTGTGGGCTGCTTAAAGACTTGAAGAGGCATTTTTTGTATGATATCTAATTTCCAATGAAAACAGGTATTATAATGTAACCAAATATTCCTATAATAATCTTGATAATAATAATTTACTACATCTTACTTTTCATGCATTTTATCACAAATTATTTTAAGTTTATAATATTATATGTACATATAGTCATGAACATATGATCATGGATTGCCTTAATCTAGCTTCAAAGTTATTTTATAATCATAAATAAATCATAACTGACGACAAAACTATGTTTTCTTTCGTACAAATTTCCTAGCCATTAATTTAATAAGTAAAAGGTTTATTTAGCTGACGCAGGAGACTATGGTCGGTCATCTATGAATGTCCATTATGCAATTCCTGAAATAACAGACTTGCTCGCAAAGGTGGACTTTTTTAGCTAACGAATCCTTAACAGTACCATTGGCTGAAGTCTGAGATGAGCACGGTAATTGCACTACTTTTCGACCCTCCAGCAAAGTGATTAAAGATAAGATTACTGCCTCATCAAGGTTGTGTTTCTTGAAACAAGATTTTAATATTTGACGAAAAATGTAGAGTTCAATGACGTATAGGTAGGTAGGTACTCTAGTATCGGAATAAGTTGGTTGGTACGTGTTCCCTGAAAACGGAACGGTATGCAGTTTACTCAATGTTAGATCTTAGAAGTTAACTAAAAAAAATATCAAGATATGCAAACAGTGGTGCTGACTTTCGATAATCGACTAAAATTTTGATGGATTAAATTACTTAATAGCAACACTGCTCAATCAGTCACTGTCAATTTGACAAATTATTGTCATTGTCAAGTGTTTATACTTCACGTCGAATAGGTCAATTTTATATATATTTAGCATTTAAAATTTACATAAATAATTAAATAAAATTATAATAGTGTTAACGTTTTAATTTTTCGTAGTGTAATGAATTCTTGTTGCGGAAACGACTTAATATATAGTTCTGTTATTAGCGAAGTAGTATCGTGCAATATAGATCTAGTATCAGATTTTATCAATATTGTATACAATTCACGGGTTATCCTTAGTGTTGGCGCATTAATCGGTACTGTAGTGATCTTTGTGGTTCGCAAAATTAATGTAAATACGTGTCGAGCGCGCTAACAGTTGAAAGTAAAAGTAACGAGGATGTTTACTGCTAACCAGTAACCGCTTTACTTATAAGGTAAGAATATCTATAGATAAAATTATAACATTATGAAGGTGTATCCCCTTCTAGATCTTAGGGTTCCAATTCAACCTTACCTGCAAGTGGTTCACCTACCGATAAAACAGACTTGACCCTGACAAACAAAAGTTCCCGATAAGCGGCATAAGTCTTGCTACCTATTACGGTGGATCACCGAAGTTACTGGCGAAAAGGGGGCGAATAACATGCCTCTGCCTAACCCTTGGGAAAACAGGCGTTATTTGATGTATGTAAGTCCTTTATAGGTCAGATGTTTTTATTATGAATTTAAAATTTACTAGTACTATTTGTGTGTTATTTACTAGTATATTTACCCTGGTCTGCCTGTAGGGTGTGGTTTCATATGAAGACTTAACCATCTAGGGTATAGAATGGGTTGTTTTTCTTGAAAAATGTGGCTGTATTACTGTGGTTACGAAAATAAAACCAAAATAATTTTGCGTTATTAAATTAGCAATAGGTCAAAAGCGTTTACAAAAAATATCTTGATTAAATTAATAATAAGATTAATAAGATATTTATTTTGCAGAACACATGTGTATAATAGTACAAATTAAATCTTAAAATAAGGTCTTAGCTAGAGTTAGTATGTTGTGCCGTAATCATGGTGTACAAATTATTATTATTCATATTATTAATTTAGTACATATAATTCAATAAATGATTTAATTATTCAATTGATTAACAATTCATTAAGTAGTATTATTGGAGTCAAATTAGAAAAATAAAACATATAATGCTAGTTTGTATCCTAGCATTCACGATGTTAGATCCTCTAGAAAATCCTTTACATTATAGTAGGACTTTTCAATCAGCAATTCTAAAAGTTAACATTATTTAGCAATTATTAAAATTTAGTAATTGAACTAACTTGATTAATGTAACTTTAAAATAAATAGGTCGTTTTTTTATTTTCCTGGGACAGTTATACACCAGGTCATACATCAGTCCTGGCTTTTTGTGAAATTTTTGGACACCTTGGATACAATTTATTTTGTCCTATACATATATTACAGGGTGTCCAAGCTCCCAAGACCATGCCACATGCAGGGAAAGTAGCCTAAATATTATATATACTATCGAGATAAATCCCAGGGCGATGACGACGCAAACATTATGTTTGAAAGTCGAGGTAAATCCAAGGGTGCGACGCAAACATTCTGGTTTGAAAGTCGAAGTGAACCATCTTCGAGGTAAACCCCAGGGCGCGACGCAAACATTCTGGTTATATAATTTATTACCTTCTTTATACATTGGTGTCTCTTAAATACATAATAAATAATGCTATTAATTGATAATATTGAAAGTTCGTATTGAAATGTTCGATATCTTGTTGGACTAGTTTCATAGATAGCCGAGCTTTGCGCGAGTAAATATTTAAGCGAACTTGTCGTTTTGTTACAATCAATCCTTCTCTACTATATATTGAGTCTATAATTAATTCAATTTGGACTCTATACCTATCCATTCCTATCGACGTTCAAATGTAAGATCGACTTTTAAGGGTCAGCATTTTTTTTAAACTCCGTAGCTAACGGCCCGGCCTCTCCTAAGTCAATTGCCGGGCACCCCAGCTGTACGAGTCAGCGTGAAATAACGCTAGCTCTTATCCCAACCCTACCCATAAAGTAAAGTAATACCTACAACGGAAAGTCAGACATTACTATCCCAGGGCTAATGAAAAACCGCCAAAAACAGATTTTTAAATTCTTTCTCTCTTTTCTTAAAAAAAACTCGAATCTCTAGAATAAAATAGTACACACATAGGAAATCCGAGAAAAATCGGCAAGTCAAGTGAAACCCATACGTTATAAAGTGAGGATATTTCCGAACGTTCTATTCCAATTTTCGGTTTCTATAACCAGCGGACGTAGTAGTCGCATGTCTAGTTTAGTAGTAGGTAAGACAGGTTATCTCGACGAACGAAAGTGAGCGCTGTCGGCGAGCGCAGCTAGTTTACCTCACCAATATTACCTCATTCGACTGGTCGCCAGTTTTTCACTTTCCTCCACATCGATTAATTGCAGAAAGCGTAAAGTTAGACATTTAATAATCATTTGATATGAGAAATATTCAAATTGATGTTAATATAATTTGTATCATCTGTTATTTATTACTTGAGATATGTACCTAACTACTTAAATATTTCGTGACAGTACCTTCCAATGATTGTTTCAAACACTATAATTCGTTTATTTAGAAAACTCTTTTTACAGCCAATTCGTAGCGAAACGTATTGAAATATACTAGGTGTTACCAGCATTATGTACATAAATTATAATTTATTTACCTAAACATAACGATATACATGTAATGAATAAGACGCGCCTTGCATCATTCCCGGCGCAAAAGCGCCCATGATGCTGGCAGCATTTCTATCATCATTATCTCAGTCTGTTTGACGCTCTCTGCTGGTCATAGGGCTCCTCCAAAGAGGGGGAATTCAGCCTACATATATATATATATATACCACACTGGCCAGACTTGTTGGTATGGTTTCATACTGAAAGCCAATTAACAACCTGAACACCAGAAGTATAAGGAGCGAGACTACAGCCTTATTGCTAATCTCAAGAGCCCCAACTGCCCAAAGTCTCCAATACAATAGGTGCAAATAAGTAATTGTTTTAATGTCCTCGAAAACGTACCAAGGTCATACAGTTGGTAGCTATAGAGAGAACCTTCCTATGACATTGCCACCACTTTCATAGCTAGTGAGAATCACTTCTACCAATCAACGACAATAGAATGATTGATTAAATCTCACAAAGGGTGATCAATTCGTCATTTATAGTTAGTATAATGTCAATTTATCTCAATCAAAATTGGCCGTATGTAAATCATTTGTCGGGCGAGTGGTGCATTTTTTTAAATCTATTGTATCTAATTTTTAACGGAATTGCTCGTTTGAGATATTGAAAACAATTTCTTCTCTTCAAATTATGCGGGCACGGATAGGATGTAACTAGGTCGAAACGTCAAGCTATAATTTTGGTAAATAATGCGTTTGTCCCTCAATCTTAAATAAATAATAAATTCGGAACGCCAATGCCCAAAAATTATAATTCTATCCTAACCTACTTTCTTTTTTTTTTAATTAAGCATGTTGAAGTTATCGATATTATGACAATGACGTCCATCACGATTCCAAGAAGACTTTTTTGTGTTCGAAATTGAGGAAAACAGTGACCGAACTATTGGAGTTGTCATCCATCTTAATTATTTTATTTTGTCAGTCTCGTTTGAAGTAGGCTCTTCTGAGAAGATCCCGCTAGAGAGTTAACTCGTCTAATATTTTCGTAGATGGTTTTAGAATTCGATTACAAAGCAATTTATATTTCTGTTTGTTGCTTAGAGAATTCCAGACTTCTTCGTTGCATATCGGCATTGTCCTTCATTGAACCAAACATGAAAATACTATTCCAAGTTCCAAAGTTCCAAATTTCAATTGCTACTCAGAAGTTCTAATTTCACATTTTTCATGGCGGCTGATGGGCTGGCTGATACGAAATTAGTTAGCATAATAAAAAAAAACTTCTGAACAGAAATTCCTTGTGATCTCTAAACATGTCGCCGAGTCTATTAGCTAGCTAAGAACTAGCGGACGCCCGCAGCTTCGCCCGCTTGACAAGTTATATACTAAAACCTTCCTCGACAATACATTGGTGAAAACAGGATGAAAATCGGTGCAGTAGTTTTTGAGTTTATCGCGAACATACGAGGCGGAGGACTTTGTCTATCTATACCTATAATAAATAAGAAATAAATAAGTGAAAATTCTGTACATTGAACATATCAAAAAAATAAATAGCAATAAGTGTTACTAGAACGACACCGAACCCAAAAATGTGATTAAAAAAATTTTTGTCTGTCTGTTTGTTTAGGCATCACGCAATAACTACCGGTTCGATTACGATGAAACTTGGTATAATTATTCTTTAATTATCCTGGGCACCTACTGGGTTACTTTTTTTCTCGGAAAAGTATTACAATAAAAAACAAACTTAATTTTGCAGTTCGATACCTAGACCCGATTACTGTATCAACCGCAAATAATAAGCTTGTCGTTACATCACCCGCAGTGGAGTTCACTAAGGGGCGCTGCACACGGCTAAGATACTATAATATTTTATCTTAAGATACAATATCGCTCGCCACACAATTCAATGGACTATCACATACGACGAAGATAATAAATAATATTTCATATTTTCGTATCTTAAGATGAATTTGTATGGTATAATAGAGAATATAATACTTAGAAGATATAATAGAGAAACTGTTGTAGGGGGGCTTTATGAACGCAATAAAACCCAAAACAATGGTTTTTAGAACTTTTGTCTGTTTGTCTGAATGTTTGAACACGTTAATCTTAGAAACGGCTTAACCGATTTGAATTTTTGATTTGAATTTGCGGTTTTCAGTAATGCGTTGTGGTTTATTCGTCTTAACATTTCAGGTTTTCGTTTTCAATCGGTTCATAAATAAAAAAGTTATGTAGATCTAAAGTAACACGCAGGCGGAGCTGTGAGCAACAGCTAGTTTTTGCTGCGAAGCATTTGCTGGACGCTCTCGACGCTATGCAGCGACGGGCTATCCGTATTATAGATTGTCCGGAGGTAACGGGAAGCATTGAGCCGCTAGCTCAGCGCCGAACAATAGCTTCCTTGGCCGCATTCTACCGTATTTACCACGGCGAGTGTTCTGAAGAGCTCTTCAATCTGATCCCACCCTCTTCCTTCCGATCCCGAACAACGCGTGCCGGGCAGAGATGCTACTTCCACACAGTGGATAGCATGTTCGCGAGAACCGAGCGTTTTAAGCGTTCGTTTCTCTGCCGAGCTATAGTGGCCTGGAACGCCCTGCCTGTGCACGTGTTTCCTCCCACATATAACCCTGGGTTCTTTAAGCGGAGCGTGAAGAGGCACATCAGTAGGTCGTCAAGTTGAGGGCCACTCCCTATAGTATTGTGTGCTGTGAGAGTGGCCCACAATCGCTAGATGTCGTCACGACTTACCACCAGGCGGGGGGAGTCTATTTGTCGAACCCAATATAAAAAAAAGGTTTTATAATTTGTAGTGGTGTAGTTAGTCATATAAAATGTGTGACGATTACCTACAGATTGTGACGCAGCTTGTACCGTTAATGTTCTTCAGTAGATACGGTGTCATGTTCCACCACAATAACCTTCATTTGTTTTAGCATGCCTTTTTAGGCTTAAAAGACTGGTTACCTACTTAGATTAGAAGAAATAGCGCGTTTTAATGGAGAATATTGGAGATCATATATTTTAACGATGCCGCGATGGTCTAAATACATCGATGCTAACAAATGAAGTCAAACTATTTTTGGGATTTTTTGAGGTTTTTTGAAATGGCCGCCTTATCGTCAATTGCAGGGCGTCCCGGGTACGATTGTAAAGATAACTACCGGCTGCGGACTATGGCTACCTTTGCGGCCTCTATCAAGAATTGGGTCTGATGTTGTCTCGCCGCATCTTTGGGGTCGGGTTTTTCCCCCGTCGCGTCGCCGGTGAGTCAGAGTGTGCGTGGACAGAAACCCCACAGCATGCCACCCTTCTAGCCTGCTTGTATAAGGACGGTGGGTAAATAAATCGTCGCCAAGGTCCGATCATGGAGGTCGGATGTCCTGCGCATAGAAAATGTACTCACTAGGCATTACTTTTATTGTTCATGCACCATTTAACAACAAACGCAATGAATCTTCTTCTATTTTCAAACTGATCACCTTTCATCAAAGTCAGCTATGCTCTAGTTCTCGCTGTTAACAAAAGTAAGTGTAGGTACGTATCCTCTAATCACTCAATATTACCGTGGTACAGTATACAGGTTATTTTAGGCTATGTTCTCGTATCACGCTGTTCCTCACTTTCTCAACCAATGTCACCCCAGTCATACTTCTCAAACTTCTCATTTTCAATGCATTTATTTTACTTTCATGCTTCTTCTGCCAAACCCAACATTCACTTCCATACATAAGTGTCGGGACCAGCACTCCTCTATGAACAGCCAGCCTAGCCCTCCGAGAAATATTCTGACTGTTCATAAAGTTGAATGAAAATAAAATCTAGGTATATTTTAAAATCAATTGCTGTATCTATTGGCTAATGTTGGTCTTCAATTATCCGTAGAAGTATAGCGAAGGTTTATACTCGTAGTTTTTTTTTAAATTTAAGCCGGAATCACAGAATATATAGATGTAGAGGTTCGCCGAGACAATAGTAAATAATAAATAAATGTAAATGAATTGATCTGCAACTTATCGTAGTATCATCATCACTAATCAATATAATGCTCAAATAATATCTTATTATGATAAGTGACTTTCACTAATAATGTTACACAATGTCACGGTTCGTCCTTATCGTATAGATAATATGAATTGCCTTCTCCTTAGTATATTTTTAAATTAGATACGACGATATATCGATTTGACATAAAAACCTAGTTACCTATATCCGATTGCTATCTAACGTATGAGTTGTAAACACCTTAATCCTACTCTGAAAGTACTCTGAGGAACTGAATCGATCTTCTGCCTCTGACATTGGTTCTCATAGACACAGTACATTATTGTATCCCGATTTTTCACAATCGTGCGCACAGTAGACTCTGAGAGGCCAAACTGTCGTCCAACTTCTGTAGCTTAACATCTGTTCTCCATCTTTCTTAAAACTTTTACCTTCATCTCCAAACTTAAACTTTTACGTTCCTTTTTTCTCCGCTGGGCGCCACTGGAAATACCTGCTTGTAACCAGAGACACCCGGCAAAGGGCGTTAGAGCGGCCGCGGCCTTGGGCCACGGAATTTAAAAAAAAAGATATAAAAAACAGCTGTAGCTTTCGATTACCCACAAAGAAGCAGAAAATAAATGTGTAAACATTGGTAAACATCAACAAAGCTACGACTTTCTATTGGTTAAACAATCATGCAGCACGAGCTAAAGAACCAATCCAACCAATCAGTGCGTTTCGCGTAAAGCAAGGTAAATTAGCGCGAATTTTGAAAATCGCGTTATAACGAAATCGCGCTAACCGAGGTCGCGTTAAGCGAGGTATTACTGTATTGGTTAAAAGTTGAAAAGCATCCTGCAAAGAAATAACGAGAGCCCTTGCTTATTTCATGGTCTATGGTCCAGGAAGTAATACACCCTCTCGCTAGCACGGCTAGCACTCGCAACTATTCTATCACAGTAAAATAAAGTACCTAAGCCTCCTTTTGAAGTTTAGCAATCTACAGGACAACAAATAGTTTGATCTTAGTTTAGGTCAAGAAACTTAGGTACCCCCACGTTAATGTTGGTACTGAATGCGACACCAGCGTAATGAATGACAGCGGAACCAACATTGTCGTTATACCAAATGTCCCTATTTGAGACAAGTTCAATGACATAAGAATTCAAAAGGACGTACCACGACTTGAAGACCACAACTAATAGGATAACCGGTACATCATTGTGTTGTTTCATTTTATTTAATGAATTTGTTAGAAAAGTTATTGTGGTTGACTTTGACGCAAATTCTATCTCAACTTTCTTGTAATGTCTTATTGGGTGATGTGTTGAGAGGATTAGTCATCTAGACTTTGCGATACCGAGGTGTCCAGGGTGCGGATGAAGTTGGGAATCAGGTTCACTTTAGCTTCGCTCGGGATGGCTCCTCTCTTGCATAAAGCCAGTGATCCATTGGCGAGCGAAACCGTTGGTACGCCAACGAACTCGCGAGCCGTCCAAACTGTCAATGAAGCACTTAAAGTCTGCGGATTTAAGACCGACGGACTTGCCCAGAAGGTCGTTGTGCATGCTTAAAATTTCCAGTCCACGGTTCAGATGACTGCCAGTGGAGCAGTCGAGACTATTTTGTAAGCTAAAGCATCCAATACACGGTTTTAAACCACGTAGCCAGCAAAGTGGTCGGTTTAATACCAAGTTTACAACTGCGTTTGCAATCGTGTATTGATCCCTTAATGAATGACCAACGCGAGCCAATGGTTTAGTTCACCGTCTTGATGTTTTAAAGCTGCTGGTCTATCATTGTGTTCTGGGTTTCATCCTATAGCACCTCGTAAGCGTACTCAGTACAAGTACCTACCGTGGTAAAACATACTTGTTCCAATTATTTCTATTTTAAGTCGAAGCATTGACGTCAAATAATTTGTCTATTTCTATTGTGTTCATAGTACAAGTTGTTATACAAATGTTTAGATATTTTGACAATATGTTGCAGGTTCCATTTACGTGCAATTTGTTTTGGTTTATCGTACGATCTACATTCTAGATAAACAACTGCAAGAATGGATTCGTGCAAATTTTATTTTCGTATAAAAAAAATTAAGGTAAAAAAAAATTCATGATTCACCGATTGTTTAATTTCGTGTGCCACTCGTTACTGTATGCATGTGTTACGGACATTAACGATAAGCAAAACAATGTATTTTTATGGTCTTATCACTCCTATAACAACAATTTCCGGTCTCCACAGTTTAAAGGTCACTGCATACGTAACGAGATAATACCTCGGACGGGACGTGAACGAGACGGGGACGTGATTTATTTGCGGATTCCGTTGTATTTTATAAGTTTTTTTAAAGTTCAAACGTCAAACTTAAATTAAGCTGAGCTTCTGCTATTAGGACTAATAGATAAGAATGTTGAGATCCATTTTTTTCTAAAATTGTACGTGGAAAACACCCAAACATAGTCACAAATATTTGCGGATCACACAAATAAATATTGCCCGTATACAAGTCCGTTTAGTTTGCCAAATGATAGTTAAATGATTGTGATCTTAATTACTTAGCGCTGTTAACTTGATGTAGGTCGCTGGTGTGTACTATTGCATAGTTCGATATTTGTATGTAAAACAACACCTAACAAGGTCCTTAGCATGGTCCCGGCACCTGGGTCTGATACAGCAGTCTCTTAGGACATCGCTCTCCTTGATGAAGTGTCTTAGCTCTAAAGTAGTCGGCCGGAACTATTTGATATCAATAAAGTACGAGTAAGTAATCCGTGGTTTATAAAAGTTTTCATTCATGAGAGGTCACATTATTTTAATAGTGGCGGGACTAGTCCTAGATAGAGTCCTAACAAATTGTAAAGGGTTTTTTTTAGAACCCGCTGCCCCTCCAGTAACGCACTCTGAAGTACTTTTTCCCTGTGGCACCGGCGGACTTTGGCCACCTATGTGGCCTCTGTCACGCGGTTGGGTTGAGTGTTATCTGAATTTTTGGGGTTGGGTAGGTATATTTAGACAAAAAAAACTATACTTTTATGCCTATTAAAATTCCTTCTCTAAAAGTTAATTATTTTAAAAACCTATTCTTTCTAGTACGGTCTGATAGAACTGATAGAATACCTTAACCACTATCGTAGTTCTTTACCGCACGATAGTAGCACCTGTAGCTATTTGTAGCTAATTATCCATCGACTTAACCAACTGATTTTAACAATATTTCCGGTATTTACAAACGCCTGATAATACTTCAACGACTTTCAAACTTCCTACCTTTAATTTGAGTTTGTCCTTTTATCGATTTGTACTGCTTTCACTTCTGAGTTGGTTTGACCTCGATGAAACAACCGAAACTCTCTTAAATGATGTCAAACTTCAGGTCAAGCAACGCTTGGACTGTCTTATCTTGAACTTTTTAAATAGGTACATATTTCGAATCGATTTAGAGTTACACGACAACTGAATAGTTAGTCGTTTACTCGCCTTTGGGGACACAACTGCCATACCTGTAACACAGGTTTTTTTTTGAGGTAGAAGTGATTCTAAAACATACTGATACTGGGGAACACCCAAATACTCCGAAAAACTTTATTCCGAATTTCGATGTTCCGATTTTCATAATACCTAATAATTGTAATGTCTATTATTAAAAATCACGAAACTTATTTAACCGAAAGTCATTAATGCGATTTGTTAGTTTTCCAATTTTCATACGTTCGAAGCAATGATTTTATATACAATGGATTTCGGATCATCGCTCAAAAGTGTCCGAACTAAAAGAGAAACAAAACGCTAAAAGAGAAACAATCGCGCGCCAGTCTTGATTTTGACAACTGAACGACAACACGTTACACAATGCCGTACTGTATTGTAAAAACGTGTAAAAACTACGAAAAGAAAGCAAATTGAAGACGGTGTATCATATTTTCAGTAAATAAGCTTTTGTTTTATCATTTGCAATTTATTATTTCACTTAAAATACAGTATTTCGTCGATAATAAATTAAAAGACAAAAGTAAATATTGCAATCCAGTCCAATACCGAAGTATATATAACTAATAACTGGTGACCGCTTGGAACGTATGAGGGTTGGACTTTGCAATAAAATTCCATTCTTAGACACTGGCTTAGATCCAAATGTAATGAATAAATTATTTTTTGATTCTTTTTACAACGAGTTCAACTCCATATTCAAGTCTAAGGAGGTCATGATTAGTGATAGTCCTACTTTCAGTGAATGGGCCACTGAGGGTATACACAAAAGTAGACAAAAACTTTATGAACTATACTCAGAAAGACAGCTTAATAGATCAGTTGAATTTGTAGATTATGTTAAAACTTATTCAAAAAAGTTTAAAGCAGATTGTTTAGCAGCTAAATCAAAATATATAAGTGATAAAATTCTCAATAGTGCAGACAAAGTTAAATCTACTTGGAAAATTATAAACGCGGAAAGAGGTCAACAAAAATTAAATGATAATCATTTTAAACTTAATATAAATGGTAAAATAACTACATCAGACGTCGAGGTCGCTACCGAATTTGAAATTTTTTTCTCCCGAATTCCTGTAGATTTGACAAAAACCCTAGGCTCTTCAACCCCCATTGCAGAATCTTTGTTAAAAGCAAACGTTCCTTGTTGTAACGTTATATTTAAATTCAGTAAAGTTAACATAAACACTATCTTAAAAACTTTTAAATCTTTAAATATCAAGAAAACATCTGACCTCTGGGGCATCTCTGTGTATTTAGTAAATTCTTTTATTGAAATGGTTGCTCCTGAACTAGTAATAATATTTAATAATTGTGTTGATAGTGGTGTGTTCCCTGATTTAATGAAATCTAGTAAATTAATTCCCCTGTTTAAATCGGGTAGTACTTCAGATCCGTCCAATTTCCGTCCCATTTCTGTACTACCTACATTTAGTAAAATTTTTGAAAAAATTATGCTTAATCAAATGCAAAATCACTTTAACGTTAATAAACTATTACATACAAAACAATTCGGTTTCACTCGTGGTCGGTCCACCACTGATGCCGGAATTAAATTATTAGAGTGTATATACAGGGCCTGGGATGAGTCATATGATGCTTATGGTGTATTCTGTGACTTATCTAAGGCCTTCGATTGCGTTCAGCACCAGACTTTAATTAAGAAACTTGATCATTACGGAATCCGGGGGACGGCCTTGAATTTCGTCAATTCTTACTAAGTGATAGGGTCCAGAAAGTAGTGATCAATGGTAAACAGTCACCTGGTTCTCCTGTAGCAATGGGGGTACCGCAGGGTTCAATTTTGGGACCTTTTCTTTTTCTAGTATATATTAATGATCTCCCTCACCTCATAAGAGACGACCACGAGGTAGTTTTGTTTGCTGATGACACTTCTTTAATATTTAAAGTTAAACGTGGACAGCGCGAACTTGACGATGTAAACATTGCCCTCTCTAGGATAGTCCACTGGTTTTGTGCTAATAATTTATTATTAAATGAAAATAAAACTAAATGTGTAAGATTCACCTTACCTAATGTAAGACTTGTTAAAACCAGTGTTAAGGTTAGGGATGATATAATAGAATTGGTCGATGACACTGTCTTTCTGGGCATAACGTTAGACTCCAAATTGCAATGGGGGCCTCATATCGGGAAAATTTCGGCCAGGCTTAGTTCAGCAGCCTATGCTGTCAAAAAGATCCGACAACTTACAGACATTAAAACGGCGCGTCTTGTCTACTTCAGCTACTTCCACAGTATCATGACATATGGCATACTACTGTGGGGTAACGCTGCCGATATTGAATGCATCTTTGTGTGGCAGAAGAGGGCTATCCGGACTATCTATGGAATGGGGTCTCGGGAGTCATTAAGAGATAAGTTTAAGCATATTAACATCCTTACAGTGTATTCACAGTATATTTATGAAATTTTATTGTATACCCACAAGAACAAAAGTAAATTTGTGAAAAATAGTGATAATCATAATCTAAACTTAAGAAATAAGGATAAACTGGCTGTTCCTAAATTTAGGCTTCATAAAGTGAGTAATTCTTTTGCGGGGAACTTTATTCGAATGTACAATACATTGCCAACCGAAATAGCAAATTTATCTGTCAATAAATTTAAAAAACTAATAAAAAGTAAATTGTGCCATAAAGCTTATTATAGTATTAATGATTTCTTAGATGACGAGGCGGCCTGGTTGTAACAACGTAACGAATTGCTCCTTTCTAAATAACTCTGTATTAGATTTAAGATTAAATATTTTGAAAAAAGCCGAGCTGAGTTTCTTGAGGGCTCTTCTCAGTCTCGTTGCATTTTGGAACCCTCTACCGAGGGTTCCAAAATGCAACGAGCACAACAGTCACACCAACTTCTGACGAATCTAAATAATTTTCTGAAAATTTCAAAGATAATAAACGTTATTTTATTTTATTTTTTGTATCTATCTGTCTCTTTCGAATTCATCCCAAGCTCAGTAAAAAGAAAGAGACCATTTCATTTTCACTGAATAATGTACTAACAAAATGACCAGATATGACCGATAGCGATGAAACTATTTGGAACAAAGATTATAGTGGAGACGCCTTGGCTCTTTATGATTTTTTTTTCGTTATATGAACCAACATCTATTTCAGTTTTCCTCGGGATCCAGTACACTGTGCACAATGGAAAAATATTATTGCCGGCGAGAAAAATATTTTGATCCAAAAAATAACAATCTTGTTTGTTCGGCTCATTTTATGGACATAACAAAAAGAGGTCCGATCTTTATGAAACTTGTACAAGAATCCCTTGATTGAATAAAATTTTTTCTTTTGATTGGGATGGAGGAGATAAGCCCAAAAATGTTTTTAATTTTCACAGGGTATCATTGTTTTGTCATAAATATAATTACATAATTACACATGTCATTTTATTTCGTGTATGTACTGTTAGTTTTTTTTTATTTGGATTCTCGGTAATGTATTCCCACGGGAATCGGGGCGAGATAACTATATCTCGCGGGCGGAGTCACGGTGATCAGCTAGTAGCCAATAATTTCGTATCCCAAAAATTTACCATAAGATAAAAATAAATTAATGACACGCAGTTTTAGCAACTTTTTCAGTCACTTGAAACACGGCTATCTCGTAGTAGACGTAGCGACATAGCGTTATGAAAATAGTAATGAAAGCGGAAGAACTTTGACACCCGCAAGAAGTTTGGCATTTATAATATTATAATTAGTTAAATTCATTAATTCCCTTTTTGTTATTCATACACTACAGTTACTTATTATAAAACTGACTCGAAAAAAAAATAATCTTTGTCAGTCGTTAATAAGTTTTTCAGCTTATTTCGTCTAATATAAACAAGTAATTAGAATTTATAAGATTATGGAATTTATTATAGTCTTACATTAATTATTACGCGTACGTAGGTACATATCATGGAATCCTTAAAAGACTTTAACAAAATAAACCTACTCCATTGTTTCTATGATCACGTAGTTCAAGTTGAAGCTGCATAAGGTGAATTAGTCAGGCGGACAGATAGAAGCTACGTAATGCGATAAATTAGTGCAAACAAAAGTGAACACTATTCCGTTGAATCAAGGTTTAAATTTTAATATGAAATTTTGTTCATATCTATGTATGCCTATGTATAATGTATAGGTCGACTCGGGACATTATTTTCTTGCGATTTGTTCTAGATCCTATGTCCATTGTATTATAAGGTCTTTGGTTCGAAGAGTCAAATGCTCGAAGGGTACTCGGTCCGAAACACGACATTCTGATTTTCAATACTTCGAATAATCTAAAAGTCAACATGTTTGTTCTACAGAATTTAGTGAGAATTTAGTGAGAAAGAAATCACTGTAGAACCAACTTCACGCAGTCTGGTCTGGGTATCTGGAATGGGTAGAAGTGGGTTAGGTTAGGTTAGGTTAGAACTGTGACCACAACAAAGCGTGAACCGAGCGAGCGAAGCGAGCGTGCCACGGCAGCGGCCGGTGAAGCGCCGGAATTGATCTGTATTATATAAAAAATTTGGGAAACATTTTTAATTCTACCTCCTCATACTAAATATAATATTATACCTACTTCTCTCTGATGAGCAATTATGTGTTTATATGTCTTGCTACTCGTATTTAGGTATTTTAATAATCAGAATTCGTATTGTTGATGTTTCGAAATATTATTAAGTCGGACTTTTTGTTATTCGATCTATTGAAGCTCGGTATTTTGAGAGTAGTAATTATAAGCGTTAGGAATATTGAAATTTAGGAATTATAAAAATAGGAATAATGATCAATCGGAGTTGTTATATTCGGAATTTTGAACCAGTGGGAATTATGAAAGTCGGTATTTTGAAATTCGTATTTGTGACTGAAGGAATAAAGTTATTCGTATTTATGTAGTGCACCCCTGATACTGGCTCCCAAACTGGCTGGTGCCTATATTTGGGAGGGAGTGTTCAATCCGTATATTATGATACTGTTAATAGTGACTTGTGCATCTAAGCTTGGCAAATTTACTAGTCCACTAGAAAGCAAAACATTATTGTTATTAAGGTATAGACATACTAAGGGAGGTGGTGCCTAATCTTAAGATGTCGGCTATATGAGAGAGATCTAATACTAAGCACTCATGTGATAAAGTAGGGTATATATAATACATCGTAGTCGACTGAGGCGACTCAGTTGTAAGTTTAGGGTGGCCACCTTGCGACATATCAGCGCTCACCTTCACTAAACAACATATCGCCCTTTACTAGCGATATTTGATAAGATCGTAACAACAAGTTATAAAGGTGTGTAAACTTATCTTTATTTAATATAATACTTATATTTATATAACTATTTGACGACGATCCTCATGGTTATTGAACACTATTCTATAATAAAAACTACTCATTTTCATTACCGACACTCAATTAAATTTTCCTACATATTTATCTACTATGAGAATTGTCAATTTATCAAAAACCAGCATAAAGGTTTTATGTACCTAACAATACAAAAAACAAAAAACTGAGTATAAGTACGTTAGGTACTTATTATACTCCTAAGTTTTTTATTTTCCTAAAAAATAGAGAGAATAATTTTTTGTACTTTTCTCGGATAGTAAATTACTCGCAATCGGAGAGCATTCATGAAAATACTTATGAAATTGGAAACACAAATACAAAAGTATAACTCATACGTTTAATACCATCCATGGAAGGAAAGGGGGTAAGGAAATGAGAAAAGACGGAGAGACGAAAAGAAAGGGCTATGCGCTTATTATATTAATTAATTTCGTTATTAATCATGTGGATAAACTCATATTGTAATCTACGCAAGAATAATTATACCAAGACAGTTATGCATAAAGAATAATTTATTCTTATTTATCTTTTGGAAAATACAAGAAAGGAGCTTGTTATTATTCTCAAGTTTAATGGCACAAAAAAGTCATTGCGGTTGATGGTGATTTGTAAAAATAATGGTAGCAATTCCTTATAACTGAACTGTTTATAGTAATAATTTTCATTAATCTCCTTACGCTATTTGCTCGCAACCGGCGGGCATAGATTATGTGCTTATGTATTGGTCACAGTAGAATTGTAAAAACCTTCCAAGTGCGAGTCGGACTGACGCACAAAGGGTTCCGTACCAAAAGGAAAAACATCACGTTTGTTGTATGGGAGCCCCCTTAAATATTTATGATATTCTGTTTTTAGTATTTGTTGTTATAGAGGCAACAGAAATACATCATCTGTAAAAATTTCAACTTTCTAACTATCACGGTTCACGAGGTACAGCGCAAGACAGACGGACGGACGGACAGCGAAGTCTCAGTAATAGGGTTCCCGTTTTACCCCCCTAAAAACCGTTGCATTGTAATAACACTCACATGATTGATGGAATGATTGTAAACTGGCGATTGGAATAGTGGCTCTGAGTTTTCACTGGCAGGTTCTTCTCTTAATAATTTATAACTTTACCTTAGCTGTAGATCAAATTGAAAGGATTCCATGATGCTAGAGATATATGACTTGAAAAGATATTTTTTAAATCCCTTTTTACAACGCTTTTATTACTTACTTTTGACTACTTCGGTGGCGTGGTCGGTAGTGCATCGGCTTTCGACGCCGGAGTCTCGGGTTCGATTCCCGGTCGGGACAAACTTTGTGTGATGACATATGCGTTTGTACCGAAGTCTGGATGTTTCCTATGTATAATATGTATGCATTTACAAAAAAAAAAATGTATATAAGTATTTATATCAGTTTATCTAGTACTCATATCACAAGCTCTGCTTAGTTTGAGACTAGATGGCGTTGTGTGCATTGTCCTAATATATTTATTTGTTTATATTTATTTATTTATTAGCTTCACTTGTATGATTGCTTGTATGTATGTTTGTTTGTAACCGACTCTTTTGGGTTCGATTTTGCCCTACTTTGAACGATCAGATTTAATTCAAACTTTGCACACCTGTCAAAGACTGATGACAATGCAATAATTCGATTGAAAATTAAAAAAAAATTAAAATTAAAAATAAATAATAGTTTAAAAAAACTAAAAAAACACGCTGTTATAGAGAATCCAACTAAAAAGTAGAAAATAAATTTTAACAAGTTTGAATTAAGAATAGTGTAAATAAGAAATAAATGTATATTATTTAAAAAAAAGCGTGAGGTGCACAGTGTCAATAGTTATAAATATTTTATTGATAATTCTTCTACTCATATCTGGAGTAGAAGAATTATCATTTTGATAATATCTTAAAATGCTCCTCACGCTTTTTTTACAATAATATACATTTATTTCTTATTTACACTATCCTTAATTCAAACTTATTAAAATAAATTTTCTACTTTTTAGTTGGATTCTCTATAAAAGCGTGTTTTTTTAGTTTTTTATACTTTGTTGTCAGGATAATTCTATTTTCTGTAGAGCACGTGGAACACCGGTCAGAAAATGACATAATTTTCTTCTATGTGTAGGTACTGGGAACTCTAAACGAGATGCAAATCATGCATTTAGTTTTCAGCTAGCGCGTTTCTTTGAAAACCAACATTTGAATATGAAAGATATTATTTAAGAAGTATTCACAGGCAGCGTTGAAGTCTTTTGAATGCGGCAAAAGTAGACAAGTTTTTATTTGTTTAGAGAAAATTCGTTCCTCGAGCTGGAAAGTCTTACATACCTACAAAATGTCGGTCTGATAAGTAATGAAATGATTCTCTAACATATTGTAGAGCGAGCATAAAACCGAATAATAAATCCCACAAATTTACACATGATGAAACACATTTTCGGAGCTGTTTAAATAAGCAAGTTCCATGTCTAACTAACATCGTCCTCCGTCCGTCGACCTGTGTAATTGTCATTAGAAGTTAGAGTAATATATTAATATAATTGTACGTCGTTTGTAACAAAACACTCCACTAATGGATATATTTTTTCATCTGTACAACGGCAGTTGGTATTGTAATACTAATAACGTAACGGACTTGCAAAGTTGGATGAACGTAGATTTGCAAAACACAAAACACTGGCCACGTGTCTGTCACATTGTTTTATTATCCAAATGACGCAACTGTAAAAAATGAGGGTAGAATACACTGGCGGCTGTTTTATATTTGTCGATTGGAAAGTAGGTAATAATGGGATGAAAATTATTTCATCTCAAGCGGTCTACATACACACTTACCGCAGAAGCAATCTAGAGTGTAAAAGTGTGGATGAAATAAATTGCCTCCTTGTGACAATTTCCTATATTGCCGCTGGGCGGACGGTGTGCGGTGAGTTCGTTGGTCCCTTGATTGCACCTGCGACAAGCGTGTATGTAGCGCGATCGGGGCAATTTCTCAATTAATTGGTTGATAGTCAGGACCGCTATGCACCCTAGATTGCCTCTGCGGCAGTTGTGTGTGTAGAGCTGCTCCCGATAACGCCACGACCGCCATACACCCTAGATTGCCCCTGCAGCAGTTGTGTGTGTAGGCCCCGTTAAGCGTAGTCGACTACATACTTAATTTTAGTCACGAACCTGATGGAGAACTACTAATAGATTCTTAACTAGGGATGTTAGATGTAACATAATGTTCGATCAATTCTAAAACATTGTGCATTGTAAACACATCAGTAAGTAACATGACCCAGTTTTCTTAGCATTCGTAGGCTCGTAGCCCTGAATTTTAAATGCAAGTGGTGAGTGCACGACTAAAGGGATAAATACACGATTGCAAACGCGGTATTAAAAGGAGCGCTTTGCTGGCTACACGGTTTAACAGCCGTTTTAAACCGTGTATATACCTTATCTGTCAACACTGCACATTCGTCACTCAAATGAACATATCATGTTCATCAAATAAACAAGGGTGTAAATATGCAAGGAACAGCTATGCCAATAAAAAAAGGTATTATGTGCCGGAGTCCGGACTCTCCGAACCTTTACTGGCGACATGTGTGTAACTTAAGGGTCCAAGCACACGTATGACAATGAAACGTCAAACACAACCACAAAAGGCAAGGCACTATTTTGTATAGTTTGATTCAAACTGACTACATTTTGTCATTGAATGCAATAATGGTGTCGACTTAAATCGTACCGAAATCGCAACCGCAACGCAAACAACAGCAAAATTGCGAATTTAGCGATCGACAACATTGCAAACACAACTTTGCGTCGACGCAACGCGACGCATTAAAACGCAACTGCAAAAAGGTACGACTCTAGATTCGACTGCCTCGGTGACGCAGTATGCGACTGCCGCCCCTGAGGTCCCAGGTTCGACTCCCGGGACCACACACACGTCACAATTGTTTGTTACGGAGTTCGGGATTTTTTCTGTATATTGTATGCATTTAAAAATATATAAGTATGTTTATCAGTCGTTTAGATCAAGCTTATATTAGCCTAATTTGGGGTAGATGACGTGTGAGAATGTGCAAAAATATTTTTATTCACATGCGAACACTTTTAGGCGCTGCGATGTTGTGTGGTGGTCATACGTATGCTTGGAGCCTTATCACGTTTAGGTTTCCAAGATTCACTGCATCCATAATGTTCACTATTGGACACATGAAGGTGATGAGATGCGAGAGTTTCTGTTTATGTAACCATTATCTGTTATATATTCCACATTAATATTAACTGCTTACAGAGTGCGTCATATACCTACCCCACCTATACGAACAGATTCAAGTATTGCATGAACATGAATTTCACGACAAAAGGATTTAAAATTCAATGGTCACGTTATTTTATTGATAGAATATTTACAAATTTATATATTCACAAGCTGTCTCTTTTATATTCTGTTCTCATTTAAATCTAGACACACACGAAGAATGAAATGATAAACAAGTAAAGGCAGCACTTTAAAATAACCAAATTTTGCCATTTGTAAAATATATTGCTCTTTTTTGAAAAGTTCGTTTTGAAAGGCAACGGGTTTCAAATTATTTTTCAAAATTGCCGGCGAAATTCGTAATGTAGGCTTCATAAACGCCTCTGTCTACGTCTTTGAGGATAAATTTGTGATTTTGCGTGTATGTGAAAACGTTGGCTGGTGTTGGTGGTTGGCTCGCGCAAAAACTAGTTAAATTTATTCACAAGCTTCAAGTTCTGTTTGCATTGCCATAATTTAAGCACAGGTGCACTCTACAACATTTTCTATTATCTTAAGTCAGCTTTTATCTTGTAAAATACGACGCAGTCTTAAACGATCATTGCGTGTGGAATGCCTTGTTATCTAGGGAAAAAACTACCAATTGGTAAAATGGTACAGACGAGAGAAGAATTTGCTATGGCCATTACATTTCTGTTAATCGAGACGATGATAACTTTAAATTGACCGATATTGAACTGCATGTCTGGAACGCCTCGCTAATTCATTTTCTAGTAGTTAAGTGAATGAGTTGGATGTTTTTTTTTTGTTTAGCACATCTACAACACTACTACTACTACGGTCACATCTCTTGAAGTATAGTAGAGCACTATTTAATTGTATAACTTTTTTTTTTTTTTTAGACAAAGTAACATAAGATTTATTTACAATAAGAATTAAAATATACAAAATAAACATAATTATAGACTAAAAATATTTACATTACAAAATATCGTTTAAAAAATCCTCCGCGTCATTGCCGACTGGGAAGGTTCCCAGAATGCTGGCTGTGTTGCCACGTTGGATGGCGATACTTATTCTTTGGGCCAGAAAATAGCCAGCCTTCTGGTCCTGAGAAGCATCGATTAGGCGTTTAGCAATGTCTCTATAAAGGCGGCGAGCACTCGGACCCCATGACCCCAGTGTCTCAACCCCAAACGGCTCAAATATGTAATCACCTGCTAGGTTAGCATATTTACGCCGTTTAAAGCCTTCAGCCGATGCAGCAGCAGCGCCGGCACATATGTAGCGTTGACACCTTAGGCACACCAAAGCACTTCCCATCTTCCACGGTAGCAACGACATACCGGCCGGTCTCTTTCCATCGCTTCGTGCTAAACCATTTGGTCCACGTACGGCCGGAAGACCTGCGGTGGAAAGAGCCCTAAGAATTATGTCGTTTAGAATAGCGTGTCGAGGTATACGACCTGCGCTTCTGCTACAAGAAAGGCCATGGTGTCCCAGATTATCGACGGCTACTCCACAGGTGTAATGATGCGGGGATACACAAGGTGTACCCAGCCGAAGGCAAGTGACAATGCGGAAGGTAGTGTCGTCCAACATTGTACCGATGTTGGGCGATGGGAGCGCCTGGATCCATAACCCTGACTCCCATTCTCCAACAGCTAGTAGGCGTGCACGCTCTGAAATATTGACAGAAGTGTCAATTAGTGTATTAATTCTCAATTTACAGAGCGGTGAATCCCACAGTCGCTGTGAGCCTAGGCGTGAGGGCAGGTCAGTGTCGGGGCAAGACATTCTCCAAGCATTTATGCCATCGGTCTTGCATCGCACCTCGGAATCAATCAGTGTATTTGACAAAATTTTCCTGACTAATTCTTCGGTGCTATGGACCGACGACAGAAATGCTGGCAGACTGACATCTGTGACTCTACGAATACCTAGCCCGCCCAAGCGAACTGGAAGAGCCGCTTGGACCCAGGCCCGGTCATTAATATTTACATTTAAAATTTTACACAAAGAATTTTGTATTAAGTTGTCTAGTCTGCCCAAAATTTCTACATTTTTCCAAAATTGTCCTGAACGGAGGGCATGTGTAAATTTGGGTACGAAAAGACAAAAACGAAGAATAGTGAAAGCTGAATGAATACTGATATTACATAGACTATCAATAACCTGATCAAAATTTTGAATTTTTTCCTCGATAAAAATGGAAAAGCCATTTTCTAAAATCGGGGACCCTAGGAGGCGTAAAGAAGTTTTGTCCAAAACTTTTATGTTGGGGGCCAGACAGTTGAATTTGGAGGTTGTTAATTTATCTGTGTTTTCAGATATAAAAATCTCACATTTATTCGGGTTCAGTTCTAAGCCAATTAACTGAAACTCGTTCTTTATTAGGGCTAAATCTTGTAAAACTGTCTCTACTTTTCCCCCTAAAGTCCCGTCGTCTAGATACCAAATGTTAAATTTGGATTTTATTTTTTGAATTATTGGGTTAATGGCCAAACTGAAGATGACTAACTATGATGTATAACTAATGTTTGATTTAGATATATCTCCAATTACATGATGATGTCGTACAGTTAATGAAACTAAGACCAAATGCTCTTGAATGTGCAATATGCAGTGTTTGTTGGTAAAAATTTGACTATCATATGTTGTTGGAAGATCAGAGCAGAGAGCACTTGAGGATAGTGACGTAAGTGAGCGGTGTTGGTGTGTATTAGGCTAGGCTTTTCCGCGGGGCCCCCACCATAGCGTTTTGTTTACAAGAGCTACGTGTGAGCGCTGGCACTCGCAGCCGGTCAGCACGCGAGACGCGACGCCTTGCGCACGCCATCGTTTTGAACCTCTATTATCTATTGATAACTCATGCCTTCAAAGTGTTGAGGACCCGTAGAACTTCTACCGGTTCCGTACAAAAACAATTACAGATAATTTACATGAATTGTCTTCATATTAGATGATATCCAAGCAATTATACGTGCATCCAGTGAGTGTTTAAGATCCTGCAACGCCGAAAAAATATAGTAAGTTAAACAGTTGTTACATTTAATACTTATCTTAAACCAGTTTTAAATGTCGTTAAACACAAAACAAACGTTCATAAAGTAAACGTTTAAACTATGTATAGATCCACCACCGGCACTTGGCCTGTTGTTGTTTGAACACTTTGTAGGCCCGATTTTTAATTTAGGAACAAGCATAATTTTATCGTGTATGAAGGTCGTAATTTTTATATCACCTTACGCTCCTTTACCAAACAAAAAACCGGTTGGGATTTTTTTAAGCTGGTGTAATAAAATTAACATATCAGTGGCAGGCATCGATGCACGCACGTGTATACAGCACACATACATAATATTTCAATATATTCGTTTCTTATTTAGGCGCGTGTTGCACTTTAAACATTGAGACGTAATTAACAAATAGTTCTTCGTTTGCTAGATTCGTTCTAGATTCGTGCTAGATTAATTTAAAGTACGAGTAGTTATGTCGTTTTATATCCTCGATTATGCTGTCGTGTATGCATTTGTTTACTTGAGATCTAAATACCCCTGTGTTTCAACACAAAATGATAAGATAGCACGTAATGCTTATTGGCGATGATGTGATTTCGGAATTGAGTTCAATTTTTATCTGATTTAAGGCGAAGCTACGACTAATATTATGGTTTGCTCGTTTATTAATATGTATCTTACTTATACCTATTACATAATTATGAAAGTTTGAATGTTTCTTGAGGAGACAAGATAAATTTCAAAAAACTTATCCTCTGGAATATGGAAATTTGAATCACACCATCGAACCCAGTACCTTAGCCCTATGGCATAGCATTGGAGAGTTTGTTTGATATCGCAGAAAATTTTGATTACGTGACCCAGTTTACATTTTTTGAAATTTCCTGCTAAATTATTTGTTATATCGACAAACTTTTCTGAGCGCAATGGGAAGGTGGCTGGTATAGCCAGTAGAAGTACCAGTAGCGTTAGTTGGACTCATTCCCATAGATACCTACATAAAAAGTTACATTCATTTCTAAAGCCAATTTAAGAACTGTTAAGAATCGATTCTTATTGTAGTAATATAGTTATGAAGTAATCGAATCAGAAGTGGTCGTTTACATGTCTAAGTGAATTGTAAAATCGATACTTAGTACGAGTATGTATAGTTGGATTAAAAAAAAATTTTTTTTTGACAATTCACACAACTCCATCTAGTCTTATACTAAGCAGAGATTGTGATATGAGTACTAGATAAACTGTACTAAATACATACATATTATACATAGGAACACCCAGACTTCGGTATCGTATGTGTCATCACACAAAGTTTGTCCTAACCGGGAATCGAACCCGAGACTCCGGCGCGGCGGCGTCGAAAGGGGATGCACTACCGACCACGCCAACGAAGCAGTATTTTATCCAACTCGCTGATACCGGCTCCATCCATATGTTCAACCCATGGAGATTTAATATTCAATATTATCTGGGTAAAAAATTACACTAATACCTACTAGGATCTCCAGGTTATCTTCAAACGAAATTTATAACTAGTTATTGGTATATAACCATGTTTATGTTTAGTCCGAGACACGCAGGATTTTAATTAGCTGTGCTATAGAGGCTGGCACGTAAGTTTTTGTTGCCTTTCATTAGGATTTCACCGCAAGGCAATTCAATTACCGTAATTTTACGATTACGCTAAAGCTGCCAATATTTATTAAATTTATTTGGCCATTTTGGACATAACCCATTATATGTGTGCCCGGTGACGGCAAAAGGCTTGCCCCCTATTACGTGGGACCAAAAATACTGTCAAATTGTGGGTGTGTAATGCACCTCTGCCTACCCCTTCGGGGATATAGACTTGACATGTGTCATAATTCTTACGATGTCAGCAAATAAAAAAAGAAATTGATGTCGGATAAACGTGTCTTTCGAAGAAGACGACAGCGGTTTTTATTAAGAAAAAAATGATTACGTGATATATTCTGGTAAAGGTCTGGTTAGAAATATCTCAGAGTAGTACTGAAAATTCTCGGTTACGTTTTTTTAAATTCATTAATATGAAAGAAAAGAGCAGTTCTCAGAATGGAAAAGTCAACGACGGGACCTCGTTGTTGGTCTGGGCACAGAGGATTAAAAACGGAACAGTGTCCGCTTCCTAATAACGTGTTAAAAGTAAAATTTAACAAAATTTTATTCCGTTTATCTACTTTGCGATCTGGGCGTGAATACTCTTTTGCTGGATACGGGCGATAAGTCAGTCCCAAATGTAAAGTAAATGTAGAGTTTAGTGTCAAAATGTTCTACTGTACTGTAGCTACAATATCCGCCAAGTATATGCCATGAGTAAAAGGAGCTAACACAACCCCTCTTCCTGACGACCTCTAGACGCTTGACCTCCTGGGCCCGGTCCTCACACTTGTAACAATGCAATATGCCTCATATTGATTATGTTGGGCAACAAACACATTATAATAAATTTGCATTGGTCTCTTTAAACAAGTACGAATGTATTAGAGTGCTTTATTGCTCTATTGTACTGTTGACTAGACGTACCGTTTTTTAAATGGTGTCATTACTTAGTAGATGGTGCCAGGAGGACAAAATTATGATATACTAGCTGCCCCGGCGAACTTCGTACCACCTGAATTTTGGTACAACGGGTAATGTTCCGTACAACTTTCTTTTTTTGTCCAGCCGTTCAGGCCTCATGCTATTTCTTCACAAATAGGGATTAATTTTTATGAATATAGGTTATCCACCCCTCAATGTTTTGTACCAACAAAATTGTGGAAAAGTACAAGTCTTGTTCGATGTGTGTGGCAAGTTCCATGTGCCGTCTAAGGAACTTTTATGTGATGCCGGAACTAACATACACGAAACACAATGATTCCGATCTCAGAATCCGTTATTTAGTTGCCCAAAGTTATTTTCTTTAGTTATGTTTCATGTTCGGAATATTTTTGTTTTACATTTTTATAGTTAACATGCAGACGCCCTTGACTCTCCCCACGTGGAACAGTTTTCAGTTTTTTGGTTTTGATCTCCTCGGGAACAGGATAATTAGTAGCCTATTCAGGGTCCAGCCAGGGCAGCCAGTTTGATTATACGTGATCCCTGAACAAACTTAACAATTTTATATTACCTATATATGAAATGAAATGAAATGATTTATTTATTTGTATAGGTCACTAAATGGCTCTTACAAACGTCAGTAAGTACTTAAAATAAAAAATGTCATTGCTTCTATATTTACATGTAATGCCAGATTCGCAAAGCAATAAGTAGAACCGAGAGAAAGAACTTGGCAATAAAACTCTCGGTCACTCTTTTTCAATAAATTACTCATTTACACATTTTAACTAAATGTGGACGAATGTACATTGGTCTCGTGTCAGAATCAAAAAGCGTGTATAATGCAAAAAAAATGTTTAAATATTTTTTTTTTGTACTATATGCGACGACATGTTATGTAATATGAAGGTGGTTATACTCGTACATAAAGATCCTTTAGAGGTGAAACAAAACTAGATGAAGGACGTCAGTGTAATGTCGTTTCTGTCTTAAGGTCACGTGTTCTAAGGTGGTAAATGTTAGGCAGGTCATGGTTATGTGATCGCATTACCACGTGTTGTTGCTACATGCGCTATACTACTCTTAAGTAAACGAGAATTATATGTTTACGACTACTAAATTCTATTCATAAACCTAAATACTTTCCCTTTGTCATTATATTATACGTAACTGATTTATAAATGAGAAACCGGGCAAGTGCGGGTCGGAGCCACGCCTAAGATAGGGTTCCGTAGTTACCCATAAAAGTCTCTATAACTCCTGAATTATGAGAGTTATAGTTTTCCTACAAAGTTTATAACATGGACTACCACATTATTTTTTTCAGGCTCTTCATCCTAGCCCTTTAGATTTTAGAGGGGGGAGGGGCCTAAAAAGGAGGAGGCGGTGTGTGTGTTTTTTAAGTATTCATAAGATGCATGAAATCTAGTAACTGTACAAATTCGTGGTTGTGTAGGAAAAAAAGTACCTACACAAGTATGTACATGAGGCGTTCAATGTGTTCATCGTTTAAAAATGTAGCAAGTGCTAAAAATTGTTTCGTCAATATTTGACAAATAAGGCAAGAGTGTGTTCATTCAAATTTGAAATGTATCAGTTCTGCATTTTCTACCTCCCTTCATATGGAACTTTTTTAACCGTTTTGAGGACTTTGGTTTTTCTCAATCGCGATAACATGATTGTAAAACGAAAAAGATATACTAGAAAGGATAAACTAAACCTTAACTCTTTGGTTGGCCGAGTATCGTGTCGGGGTATACCAAGGGTACCTATATGCTAGAAGGGTCGAATGCAACCAGATTCACTCACCGAGGCGGGAAAAAAACCCAACCCCAACGACGCGGGATTTTCATTCCGACCAAACCCTCGAAGAGGCCACACAGGTGGCTACAGTCCGCGGGCGCCACTGGAAATACCTTCTGGTGTTTACCGGAGATGCCCGCAGCAATGGACATAGGAGTAGCCGGGGTCACGTGGAATTAAAAACAAAAAAAAAGGGTACATAATTATATCTGCTAACAGACCAGGTTGTTTTTTCTTAGGCCTTGAATTTTGTAGGGGGAATTTGGAACATTTACATATTCAGTACGTTACAAAATTATATTGTGTGTATTACGTACCTGCGTTGTGTAAAAATAACCATTATTATTTAATCAATAGTTTCTACCTTGCTTTTCAACCTTGGCCCTTTTTACGGTCAGTCCCGCTTAGGTATGCTAATTTCGTTCACTGCTTCTACGCCGTACACGTACGTCAATAATAGTTGATTTGTATCTTTTACCTCCTCTTTTTAGGGTTCCGTTAAAGGTCTCGGAAACCTCATAGTTTCGCCATGTTCGTCCGTCCGTCCTCGGCTTTTCTCCCAAACGGTTAATGTTAGAAACATGAAACTTTGTACGGATCTGTATATTTACTACGCCAACAAAGTGCTAAAAACTACGGAACCTTATCTTATGCTTGGCTCGACACGTACTTGGTCGGTTTTGTTTATTACGAGCGATGCGATTCTTATGTTCTCTACTGAATTCATCATCAGCGACTTCTGTCCTTCTCAGTGCCAACCATACATTAATACCGTCAAACAGAGCGTCATCATTTTAGCTTCAGTTGCTGTAATGTTTATTGTCTCTATTTGTCCCATGTTTATCTAAAAGGCGCGGCTGCATGGTACGTCTATGTTCCCAGTATAGTATTCTTATATCTGTGGTTCCCAGCAACATTACAAGAAGTAGCGCAAATGTCACGTCTATGGTTTCAATTGTGAAGGACGCATCATAGCCCCGTCTGCAGTGTGACCGCAACCTAAAGTTTTTATTAGATGTTTAATATAAAGTGACACTGATAGCCTAACAAAATTTATGTGTCTGGAAGTCGTTACGATGCCTTTTATATTACGTTTACATTGATTTTGATAATAGATACATGCGCAAATGGTTCAAAATAAATGTTTCACACGCATTCATTTGCGATTGCATTCCAAGGCCGTTAAATAGCTTATGATAAAATCATAGGAAGAGTAGAATGCCGTGGTTCTCTTCGTTCCCAAATAGCAGAGACTAGACGCGCTACAATGCTTGTCTAATAGACATTGGGTTTTTTCAAACCTATTTTAATTTTATCTAAATACATACTTGTATAAATAATATACAATTATTAAAACCCGTTAACACAAATGATAACACTGCTTGAATAACTTCCAAGGTCTTGAGTATTTTGACCTGATAAATAATCTAATGAAAGGTTTGTTATGAGATGAGAGCATAACTATTTACGTTACATTTTCTTATTCGTTGATTTAACTGGTTTAAAGGGCTTTACCAAGATCTGCTGGATCCACCAACAGCCCTATGAGCCTGACAGTGTCGACTAAAGTAGATCTGTCTTGTTCAACCATTGATATCGCAGAAAATGTCGGACACGTGACAAAATTAACACATTTTTAAAATTTTCTGCGTTATCATTATTTATAGACTTAAGTCGACGCTGGCGAGAGTTAGCACAGCTTTGCTGGTACTACTCTTTTGTCTGATGGACCAATCTAGCAACGATACGTGTAACAGCCAATCTACATGACGCTACAACTGCATTGAGTCCCGCAAAACGCCCCGCAACGTTTTACGTGACGCGGGACATGCCTTTTGTTCCCATTTGTACAAAATGTTCTGCGACATATTCAGCACCATATTGCTCCATTTGCCCCCTATTGTGTGAGTGGTTATATTAAGATCTTTTGATAACGGAAGACGCCTGGTGTAAAGAGGGTGTACAGACTACCCAATTTGGGGGGATTGACATGACTGTATGTACGTTAGGGTGACGATTGTAACTTGACGTGTTATCAGCCGTTGACCGTATCCACTTAAGATCACTTAATAGATAACAAGAGTAATTTCTTAGTTTTCCATTGTGATACTTAACAACATTAAGTACGACGGGTCTGAAACTAGTAAACTAATGCCTAGTGGCATGGTGCTGTAGATAATAACTCGACTTTCTTAATTCTTAATCTTCTTGGGGATGGAATGGGAATTCTTAATCAAACAGCCCCAAGAAAAATCAATAGTATTTACCATTTTTAATGGTCCGAGAATCCAGACCGACTTTTCTACGTAGGTACTACAATGTTGTTGGACTTGTGAGAATCAACATCCACAGTCAACCAGTATTTAACAGTTTTGGTTGAATAAGCAGGACTAGTGTAATTAATGACTAACTAAAATGTCTAGTTTTTTTAGCAAAAATCTCATTAGAAAATATACTGCTACTAAACATACCAAGATTTCAAAATGCCCGTATCGAGAAAACATTTATCTTGATTATGTAATAATCAATAAAATTATACAAAAGATAACGAAATGTCCAAATGGGCAATAAAATTCACTTAACTGCATTTTATTGGTTAACAGACAAACAGACGGGTATTGATGTTCTTTTCTATAGGTTCTTTTCTCTTAATCGTCAAAAGAGGAAAGTAATAATTTACACACACACACACTTTTTTTTTAGAATTTTGAAGATCAGCAACATATTACAATTTCCTGAACAAAAACTGAATTCAATTGACAAGTTCAGGTATTTTCCTGAATAATGTACTACTAAAGCTTTACAGTCCGTTACTTTTATACATTTTCTCATCATTATCTTTTTCCCGTTGAATCTGTTTATGAAGTGAAGCAATCGAAAGTACTTAAATCACGCTTCGGCTTCTTGGCGAGCTCTAATTCTACAAACTAGGTCACGAGTTCCACTTTGGACGACCAGATGAAAGTAATTAAGTGTTTTCGCTTTCGTGCAACCAGTTCTGTTTAACTGTCGCTACTCCGTGCATGTAATTTCCTTCATACATTGTTGCAAAAATGTTGCGCGGTTAAGTTTTCAATTTCAGTGAAAATTTTGCTATCAGAAAGTGTTCTCACAAATTCCAAACACTTGGATTAGTAAAGGATTCCCATATTCAAAGGAAGTACCTACAGTAATAGGAGAAAGAAGGACCTAACAGTTTTTGTGGATGATTTGGTTTTATAGTGTTTGTGATTGGAATTATGAGGGTGGTTAGTTAAAGAATTCATTATTGTAGTATGGGAACCTTCGAGTAGTTGCAAAGGTTCGAGGATGCAAGCATCCTCGTGCAAGTAAGTACTTTCAATGCGTCCTGTTAATAAAATTGCCAAAGTGATACTGATAAGACTTATTAGACAGCATTTTTTATGAAGATGAAGGAAAGCTAAAAACAGAGGACGAGGTTAGTCCTCTTAAAATTTACCAGTTTCAAATGTAAGTGAGATGTATTGATTGTGACACTATGAGTTGGAATATGGTGTCCCAATTTTAGATTTAATTTAAATATTTTCTATAAAGTTGGTCAAGATTTTGATGGTGTATAAATTTACAAAACCTGTTGTACAGAACTAGTAATTTTTATCTATTTATATGTTGAAACGTGAAGTATTATTTCGTATATCTCAATTTATTGGATGAGGATACATAATCTTATATGTAATGTTGTATAAAAACTGTTAATTTCGAAGAAAACCGATCTTTTCATAATAAAAGTAAAAGTAACTTTCGGCATCTACAGATGAAAGTGATCCAACTACTAGCTCGGTATTAGTTTCGCTCGCGACCTCTTTGGCATTAGTTCTTGTATTCAAGTTCAACTTGAATCGTAGTCTCGGACTCAGCACTGCAGTCGTTTTAGATCCATACATTTAGTTAGCGTTATATTATTTTTTAACCCATGTATTTTTGTCAGAATGAAAGAAGTTAGGACATTTCGTGACCCAAGAGTTAAGCGAAATATCCTAACTTCTAAAGCGTCTACTTCACTTTACACCATTGGCAAATAAATTACATACATTGGCAAACAACTCAATTTAGTATAATTTTTGACTTGTTATGCTTTTCGTTAATACCAACTATATATATTATTCAAGTTAATTCTAGACCTATACTTATATATGGTGTAATACAATTTGCATCAGTACTTACTGTGTGCAAAAAGCGAAATTTAACCAAATGCGATTGCGTCTATGAGAAAGTCGCAATATACGGCCCGCGCGTGCGAATTGTTGGAGATTTGCATGTCGGTTTTGACGCACATAGAGTGAAAAATTGTTCGGAAATATTTGCGATATCCGATAACACGCATAGGGGAGTGTTACTGTGTCATGATGTCAATGGAGTTCGGGAAAAGTATGAAGGTTTTTACAAATATTTACCAACCTAAATGCTAATGGCATTTTTTCTAACTTACTCTCCGAATTCAACATCAACAATCCCATGCTTTGCTATAAATAAAAGTTTGCCCCAAATAGCCAAGTACCTATCTATGTCAAGTGACTCCAATGTTATGCAAAGACAATTCGTTATATTTGATCGACGGCGTCGGTCGGTACAAAATTAAGGCCGTAAAACCAACCCAGCTTTAAGCTTTGTGCCCATTCATCGAAAGAGAAATTTATGTCACAACCGAACTCATGCTAACTGCTGGACCGTACACCCGGCCCCGAAGTAAAAGTGTTCCAAAAAATTTTACGTCGCGAAATTACATTGCGATTTCGCTGTAACCAGGCCGGAGATGTAGGTCGAGTAACAGCTATCTGTTACAATTGGTAACTTTTTGTTCGTTACATTTGGCACCGGTATGCACCAGTCAAGGCGTAGTTCACGGTCATACAAGTTTAATGCGAAAGTACAGGTTGTTATTTTTTCGGATTTTACCCGGTTCGATTCCCGGGTGTGGCAATCTAATTTTGAAAATCTGTGAATGCAGTTCTGTTTCTTTTTAAAAATAAAGGAATGTTTTCTTGGAGTATATTTGTCTATCTTCAGTATGTAGAGTACTTTCCCTCCAGGTGTCATTAAAAAATTCCAACCTGTATGTTGGGTTCATGCTGGTCGTTGATTTCTTAGATAACCTTATTATCAAAAATAAGGAAAGTTTTCTAAAGTTTAATATTCATTACAAACAAACTAATTAATAATAACCTCTGAACTAAGTCTTAACTCCTTATCAAATTATTATGTTTTTCTTAATTATATAACGATATTGTCATTATTTTGCACATCATATTTGTGTAGGTACTGTAGAATCAGCAACTATTGAATCAATAGATTCAATTGTTGTTTCAAATATAACAGCAAGCTCTTTTCTTAGGATGCTAAAGTGTTCACCAGATGTGCTCGGCAATAGACGTATGAGCGGCCGCGGCCTTAAGCCTTAGGAATTAAAAAAAAAACGATGCTTTATTTAACTATTTTAATAGGTAGGTACGTTGGACAAATTATTTTTGTAGTTGGCTACTGTCCTGTTGTATTTAATCGCTTACATTTTTCAAGCAAATCGGTGAGTCTCATTCGGAAATCTATCGGGCCTCTCTGGAAAAGGACGATCTCTCTTGAAATTGGGTACATGTTACCAGAATGTAAGGCTGCACATGGATATGAGTTAAACTTCCAACACAATATGTACTTTGTGTATCTTATATTTGTTTTAGTGCGATGCGTTCTTGTCGGAAGTGGTCGCTGTTAAGTTGTTTGACTTAGCCGAGGAGTAAAACCACCTTCTTTATTTGTTTGTCTTTGGTAGTCTAGTTTGTTCGAAGGCTTTTTTAAATTTTTGATCATATAATAGCCTGGCCTTCGGTTATGACATTTCCATTACGTTGTTTATTTTTTTCTTCTAACTAATGGTGTGAGTTGCATTTTGTATTCGTGATGTTGGCACAGGTAGGTACATCTCGTATTATTATCATATAATATTGACCTAGTTTTAAGGATGACGGAAGGAAAATGTGCGCCATACATACCGGTCTTTGCAACTCAAACAAAATGTAAGTAATTACAAAAATCTATAAGTACCAATATTATAAAGCAGAAGAGTTTGTTTGTTTGAACGCGCTAATCTCAGGAAGTACTGGTTCGATTGGAAAAAATCTTTTTCTTTTTAGTAGTAGTGCATTTATCGAGGAAGACAATAGGCTAGATAAGATCACTCTACGAGGAAAAGGATCGGAACAGCAGTGAAATATGTTTTAAAAACAGGGTATATTTATTTCTTTTGAGAACGTCAGTTCTAAATCTATCTTTTCAGGTTAACTCACTGTAACATAAAATAGCGAATCAAATTCATTCTAAAATAATAATTTGCGAAGTTAGATGATATTACGGGTGACGGGAACGGGAAAAATAATTACGGGCGACACGGGAGAACCATACTAAAGTCAATGACCGTATAACCGATGTTCCAAATTATCACGCGGACGAAGTCGCAGGCGACCGCTAGTGTGCGATATACGAACAAACCAATAAAGATATTGTATACCGTAAGTTTTGGCTTTGCTTTCTTTTTAAAGAATGCTTTTATCCACTAAGGTTATCTAACTTCTAATGTTACTGCTACTTACCTTTACTTAAGTTAGGCTTAAGGCTTTACTTAAGTTATCAAATATTGTGGCTATCGGGAGAACGGCAGCGTGACAGCCCGGTGAAGTCATTTCGAGGATGTACGAATCACTTAAATTGTAGACAAACGAACGTTATTTTTATGTTAAAACGAACTTTTCCGCAAGTCTCGGAACTGGTGGCTCTCCTCCCAAACGTTTAGTGCATTGAAATAGTGTATTTATTACGCCGACAAAGTGCTAAAATATTTTTTTTTTTGAGGTTTCTCCCCTCCTTTAAAACCGGGATGATTTATTTTTGTAGCGGGGTGTCATTAGATAGGTCTTTCTAATCATTGAGAGGTTGCTAAGACAGATTTTTGATTTAACAATCTGTTTGCGAGATATTCATCTTTAAACGCATCTTTTGTCGCGTCTCTCCCCTCTAAAAGCACTGCCTCGAAAATGTAAAAAAAACATGATCTAGTAGTCCATTTACAGACACTTTAAAGGAAAACTATAATGGATCCGATAACTTTGCTAGTTTAGGAGTTCTAGAAACGTTTATTATACGTGACTACGGAACCCTATTCATACATTTGCCTTTCTTCGTATATCATAATAAACTTCAAGTGTTTAAAACGTTGTGGATAGGTACCGACTATTCTGTGCGAATACAATGTGTTGTATGCAAATTGTTTATATTGAGGCGCAAATCCGAAGGTCTTTCTTTTGTAGTGAGGTTTTTTCAATACGCCCCTGTGCCACCCACTGTTGTATCACTTTCTCCGAACACAACAGATGTGAACTAATAAGCACTATATTCCAAATTATAAATATCTAATTGTTAAAAAGTTCACGATGAAAGAAAAATTGTCACAGAACAAAAGTTTTCGTTCATTATAGAACTTTTCTCCATGAAAGAGATTGACTCTGTCTTGAGTGTCTGTAATTGAATGTGTTTTGGCCAGTTGACAGAACGTTACTCCCTGGAAAGGGAATAGTCACTGGTTCAAGTCCAGCCCAAGATAATCGTTTTTGCGATTCCTATTGTAAAACTATGGTTATTTTAGAATGACTTTTCTTGCAAAGTGGCAAGAGGATATCCAGAAAGTTTTATCTAACAACATAGCAGCTAACGCTAAAATGTTTGCCTTAAACCTTAATGGCCCTATGAGTTAACGGTTGAACTCATTTGTAAAAAATTATATGAGTCGCTGCTGGAATGCATATTTATCTAAAGCCGGTATACAATACAATTCATCGTTGCGATCCATCGCTACCGACCGATCGAAACGATTGATCTGTAGTGTTGCCGCTCATACACGAAGCGATTGGTCGTTACGATCGATCATTTATACATTTGAAATGGAACGATAAAGACGTGCTCAAAAATTTAATACGTGTCCTGTAAAATGGAAAACGAACTTCTTTTCTCGTCTGTGGCGGTAACTTTGATTATGTTACAGAAGAAAATAAGAAAACCTAGAAAATTGTGGGTTAAGAAATGGCTATTAAAGCGATATCAGTATTCGCATGTAAATATTTGAAATGAATTAAGGAACAAAAATCGAATCGTTGATCGCAAGAGCCAATACACTATCGATTCATCGTTACGATATTCATGATTGCATGGGTTTTTGTTGCGATCTCCGATGTCGTCTGCGATCAAGTAAATCCGTAACGATCGTAACGTAACATACATTACAGATCCGTCGTTTCGATCGGTCTAAAGCGATGGATCGTAACGATGAATCGTCCCGTATATGGGGGGCTTAAAAATACAACTATGAGATGTCTTATAACTAACTGTGTTATTAATGTCATTAACATTTAAGATTTTTCATCATTTACCTATTGACGTTTGTGTGTTTATTTTAGTAATAGTTAATACTAAACTACCGGCGTAAAATTAAAACTTATTACTTTTACAATTAGAAATGCTGCCATTGCAGAAAGGTATCGTTGAGTAAAGTTACGTTGACAAGTTTTTACTACTATTGGAAAGGTTATTTGTAGGTGCCTATTAGTTTCCATTAAAGGTGCATTGACCGTTTGCATTTTATAGCTCATAATCTACTCAACGTTTGAATTGATTTTACCTTCAAATATGACATCGGTTTCATCACAACTGATGCCTGTTAAATGATTACAGGGTAGCGTTTCGTTTCTTCATTTACACGTGCCACTTTGTCCAATAAGTGGAGGTGAGTAGTGTCAAATTGTTGGTACTAGTGATTCGTAGGCAGCGACCTTGCCCGATACACTTATTCGGACACACAGTTACTCCGCACAGTGCGTTACGCACATGACTTCAGCTTTGTATGTATGGCGTATCAATACGTACACACACATATTGACCACTTAAGGACTATTGTCAATCTGATTGATGATCTCGTCCAATCGGAGCGATCATGGCACGAGGGCAACTACTGAAATGATATAATAGACACAACTCCTGGCGCTACGACGCAATCATGTCAATTGTCAATTGAATACTTATCCTCGTACATGTTATTCATATTCTATACTCGATTATCGCCAAAGCCATCATAGGAGTATTGAGGTCAAAATGCCCTCAATAATCCTGTGATGGCTTTTGTATGTAGCGTCATGCATGAGATCAGCAACTTGGGACTGTGTCTAGTGTTGTGCAATGGGTCCCTAATTGTTCTATTCTTATGAAAATAACATGTATTTATCCAATGTCCAAAGTGCGAATCAGTCGCATGTGCAAATGGCTATTATAATTTTAAATTGTCTGTTTAAAGTAAGCGGTCGTGTGTATCGCCGGAGTTTTTCTCCATCCCGATTTGTGCTAGCCGATTCTCATTACATATTAATGATTTCAACGAAAGGTCTCCATGTTTTTCTGGTTCATATAAATTCATTACGATTGTAGGTTTACTGTTGGATACATATTTGTATTCGTTATTTTCATTACTTGTGTACACTGAAAAAATATAAAAACGTGAGCAATCACTGATAAATTAGACCGAGTTGTCAGACTACAATGTCTACTGTATAAATTAGAAAGATAAGCAATTGTGTGTGCGTGTAGAAGAAAAAATGTAGTTAGTGAGGTCGCGACACGCGTTTCATGCAGACAGCACGCAGAGGGCACTGGGCAGTAAGTTAGTATATCTCCGGACAGCTCAAGACCCGCCCCGGGGTGTCTCTTGTCAGATCGTGGTTTATGTAGGCACACCTACTCAGAAGATTTGTTTCATACGCCTGTCCCTTTAGCTGAATTATTATCCTTAATCTGAATTCGTTGAGCGGAGTTTACGAAGCTCTTTCTTAGACGAGTCGTGTATTTCGTTCGTGTTTGAACTCCTTGTAAACGACTGGACCGATCTTTTTGAAATTTGGCACGGTCATAGTGACCATCACCGTGAGTGCATATATCTGAATTCATTAAGATCGGTCCAGTCGTTTAGGAGTTCGACCCGGATCGACAAACTCAGTTCAATTATTGCAACAGCAGAATGTATTGCATACCTAGTTTATTTTGCGTTTGTTTATTCTTGAAAATCGAATTGCTTATTCGACTTTTTTTTATCTGTTATCGAATTATAACAATTTGAAGACCTTGGATTATTTAAAAATCTGGCCACGCATAATATATAACTCTTAAACTAACCAAGTTATCTGGTCCGTTATAGTTTTCCTTTAAAGTTCATCATATGGACTACCATTATGAATTTTTCAAAAATTATCCCTACTTTACTTGTAGGGGACTAACAGTTTTGGGAGGAATGCCGAGGACAAACAAACAAACGGACGGACAGACATAACGAAACTGTAAGGGTTCCGAGAGTTTTACTACGGAACCCTAAAAAAATATATTTGTTAGTAAAAAAACTCATTTAACTACTAAACACAGAATCTGTACACAAAAACACTATTTGCCTATATCGAAAACCAATATTTTTCAGCCAAAAATATTGGTTTTCGATATGTCAGTCTCACCCATACCCTTAATGTGTATCAAATAGTTAGGAAATTGGTTATACGCAATTACCTGCTGGTTCAGCTTATCTTATCTTATAAATCATTCGTCCTGTAGACACTTAGCAACTGTTTCAAATTAATCCATGAATTAAGTTCAATTTGATTTGCAAATTGTCTTAGCAGCAGTTACGCACGTAGGTTCGTAGGTTTTATTAACTATCATTCGATCAGTCTTGAGGATTTTAATTAATATAACTGGAACTTGCTCTCAGGAATCTGCACGAACGGAGCCTACTGAATAATTAATATAAATGTTAATATATGTTTAATAAAACGTGCAGTTAACGATGATTTACTCGCGTTCGCACCTAATTGACAAAAAAATTAAGAAGAATTTTCGTTTCATTTGCCATACATTTTGGTTCTTATAATTCTCTGGCAGAGCCACTTTGTATGATAATGCCTCTATTTATTTGTATTAATTATCAGAAACTAACTTAATAAAAAAAAAAAAATTGTGCCAATTAAGTTTACTGTTTTAAATATACTGGTTCTGAAAAAGAAAATCTAGTATAAATGTTTATAGACGCAGCTTTAGAAGCTACGCCCAGTATTAATGGTTAAAAACTCGACGACTGAATATTTTTTTCCAGTTTAATATAGACACAGAATGGGGAATAGTACTTACATAATATAGCTTTTAATGCAGTATAGGATTAAATATAAAAAATAATAAAACAATGGTAAGTAAAATGTTTTTAAGAAAAAACCTTTTAAATTTATATAATAGCATTAATTTTTTCGCAGAATTAAAAGGACAACAAAACGTCGACAATTGTTTCGCCTCTAAACGAGGCATTATCAAGACTGTCTCAGAGAGAACAGCTAAAATAATGTTAAGGCAGTTGTTTTTATATGTTATCCATATAATAAATTCTGTAATAGTTATTTATACAAAAGTACTACATACGCCTGATGACATTTATATGTGCTATCTTTGTCCTTGTAAACGACTGCCTTTTTGACATAGTTTAGTTAACGTTGTTTTACTTTCAAGTGAATAATATTATTTGGGCAGTTACTTCTAATTAGTTCGTATACCTGACTATTTTTGGAACACTCCTGCCTCTGTCTTACTTGTTCGTGACTATTGTCATCATGAATTGTCCCTCTCATTTGAAATAAGGTTTAACGTGAGGATTAGTGTCGAGCGTTTAGCGTCAAGTATCTGCTCACTTGCCTTGACCGCGCCCGTTGTCCTCTTGCTAACAGAACAGCTCGTAGACATCTTTGATAACTTCATGCGTCTGATTTGTCAGTATTGTCTATTATATATCAGGGTTACCAAGTTGCAGAGGCGGCATGGTGACCTCACGTACCGTGCGACGCAGGTCGTTACCGGGCATGGATGCTTCGGTAACTACCTGTTTCGCATCCATCGTGAGGTCACACCCCGGTGAAAACACTGCGAGGTTTCCGACAACGACACCGCATTCCACGCGTTGGTGGAGTGTCGGCGTGGGCGAGTCAGCGTCGGGACCTCGTAGTGGGTCTGGGCGTGGATATCCTCTCGTTGGAAACCATGCTCCAAGCCATGGTCTCCAGCGCGAGTAGTTGGAACGCGGCCGACGCGGGATAAAACCCAACCCCAACGACGCGGGATTTTCATTCCGACCAAACCCCCGAAGAGGCCACACAGCGGGCCAAAGTCCGCCGGGAGCCACTGGAAATGCCTTCCAGTGTCACCAGAGACGCCCGCAGCAATGAACATGGGAGTGGCCGCGGAGTCGAGGAATTAAAAAAAAAAAAAAAGTTACCATTTTCACACTATATATAGTATCTTACTCCAAGCTATCTTCAATGATTGATTTGAAAGATTGTGTGATGATGATGACTGAGGATTGATTGAGTTTTTATGGTGTCATCGGTTGAATATGCCCTTTATCTGAAGTCCTAGTCTGTGCTAGACCTGCTGGTTCCAGATGTAGGAAGCTTTATGGTTTGTATGACGAATACCTTGACTAATTTTTTACCAAATTTTGCTATAAAATGTTGTTTTTCAACCGAATTCTAAAAAAGGAGGAGATTCTCAATTCGTTAATGTTGTTTTATGACTTTTTTAATTGAAAGTTACTACTTCCCAAGTGGTCCCAAGTGGTACTTCCCATACCGACAATTATTTGGTCCCATTCCGACAATTATTTGGTCCCATTCCGACAATTATTTGGTCCCATTCCGACAATTATTTGGTCCCATTCCGACAATTATTTGATCCCATTCCGACAATTATTTGGTCTCATACCGACAATTATTTGGTCCCATTCCGACAATTATTTGGTCCCATATCGGTAATTTGAAGTCGGATGTTTTTGACTTGATTTATCCACGTTTGTCATTCCAAATTTAACTTTTCAGTGTGCTGTTTAAGTTTTTATGTTGACACCAACTACGAATGTGTGACCATGCATGTGTATGAATTTCAAAACGTCTGTCCGAGACCGTGAGTCTGTTTTTTTTTCGTATACATAAATCAGCATCTTTTTTCATGTGTTTTCGAGTTTTGATACGGGTTGACATGTTTACTGGTCCCCACTGTGGCTCATTTTGTGCTGTTACTGAATTATAAGTTAGGAAGTGACGTTATGGAACTTTTTGGATCATAACAAGTATCGATATTATCCTCAATAGTCTTTGATTTAAATATTATTATTTAATGTATGTTGTATGTGTAGTGATAGTCTATAAAAAAAAAATTTGAAACCTCAGATATTATTAAGGGCACTTTTCTTGTCATGGGTTTTTTTCCACAGTGTGCGGATTTCACCCGCAATGCGTGTCGATGTCAACAGGCTAGTCGTGAATGATTTGTTGAGTCACGACTAGCCCCGTTACCATATCAACCGGCGTCAACGGCGTCGTGGCGTGCGGGTGGCCCGCACCACATGAAACGCATTTCATTATAGTATGAAATTTGACATTGACATCGACACGCTTTGCGGGCGAAATCCGCACACTGTGGAAAAAAAACACATGACATGAAAAGTGCTCTTAATAGTTTCTGATGATTAAAATTGTTTTTTTATCGCACGTTTTGGTGGGAAAATGCTTGACAGAAAAAGCGCTGTCTAAAATGTCGTTCACTACGTACATGGTATATTTTGTGATTCGAACTCTATAGTTAGTTTAAACTCAACAATGGGTTGTCTACCACTCGCATTATATAATTGACTGTCAGTGAATCATGAATGCAGATTAAATAAACCGTCAGTTATTGACTTAGACATGTTTGTACCCATGTGCGGGTTAAACCTCAGTACCAAGTTGTCGTCAATTAGATCTTGGTGTGTCGCAACGTTGGCTAGGACACTCGATTCACTCTCGACATCGATTACTTTCCCACGATTCATTTGAGTAACTATTTCAAAATTGTATTAAGTATCGGAGATGTGATCCTGATCCTGAACAGTTTGTATGGACAGATAAAATTGTTCGTTTAAGGTTATACAATTTTAAATCCATGTAAGATTTCAGACTTCAAAAACAATATTTTTAAACCTATATTAGGTTCAGAACGGCTCAGGCGTTTTCGAGTTTTAGTAGCTTATAACACACACACACACACACACACACATATCACGCCTATATCCCGAAGGGGTAGGCAGAGGTGCATTACACCCACAATTTGCCAGTATTTTTAGTCCCACGTAATAGTCCAAAATGGTCGAATAAATTTAATAAAAAGCGCTATATTGTAATTATGAAAAGAAAAAAAATATTTGAAGACCGTTGCCTGGCGATGAAATGTTGATGAAAGGCAACAAAAATTTACGTGCCAACCGCTATGGCACAGCCAATTGAAGTCCTGGGCGTCTCGGACTATAAATGTTACCTAATCCATTATATTCACGATTTTTTCATAAAAAAAAATATGTTCACCCAAATTTTAGTATCTATACTGGCAAATACTCAATTACCGTTACAGTTCCTGTCACATACAATAAATTTTAAAAAAAGAGCACTAGATAACTTTTCCAAGAAGGCATCTAGAGTATCATCTAGCATGTTAATATAAGTTTGACCGAGTTCCCGCCTCACTTCGTATCATCTATTACCACTGCATCCTGTTATCACTGAAGCGTTAGCATTTCGTCGATAACCCAACCATTGCTCAACTCCACGGGCTTATCTTGGAATGCAGTTAACATTATTCGTAGTTTATTAAAATACATGAAAAATATGGGACGTTATTGCATCTTTTACTCATCATCAGTTAAATAGTTTTCTTTACGGAACAGGTCTGTGCTCGTTGTCGCCTGTGGTCATCGCCCTCAGCGGTGAATTTCGCAAATCCAGTTAACCGTACGATTCTATCACATTAATATTCTACTGTTGATTTTATTGCGAACCTAGCGCTAACCTCCACTACAGTTGTCCGGCCGGTGATTGTCGCCGGCTCCAAATTGACAATGTTAGTGATATACAATAATAACTCTACGATACCTTTGTTGCCATTAAAGCACATAGTTACTTATGAGATTAAAATATTCTACAGACTAGAGGGTATCTTAGACGAAGGGCTGAGGTGCAGACGGTTTTTATAGTGTAAATGTGTGTTCTATAAAAACGGATAGATATTCAATAAAAACCCGGCGTGCAGAGAAACTGAGGGGCGGGCGAAGCGGGTGCACTGCGCTGTGCCAGTAATTGCAAGTTGCAGCCCGTGCAGTCGGTATCTATCGCGCCGGGTGCGCGCACGCAGCCTCCAACATCCCTCAATACCGTCGCGTCGGCTGGATGCTTCCCCAATAAAGAATGCTGACGGGCGTTTGTCGTCAAACGCGTGTTTCTACGATTCCTGTTTTTACGATCATCATTGCTGATATTTTGTCCCGTTAGGCGGAAGTGTAACCAATTCAAGTTTTGCGTGCGTTTTGTTTTCGCTTCGTTAATCACATAATAAACGTAACTTAGGGGTATTGTACTGCGTCAGGTACAGTTCAGTAGTGATCATGATGTGAGTCAACTTGAGAAGAATGTTTGTGTTATTCTATGTGTTGACACCTAGGTAACGACTGCTTATGTATTGTTGCAGGGCTAGCGCTATTGTTGAAGTATCTACAGCGGCCGGGGAAGCGCGTACCCCGGGCCCGACACAATCAGACGCCGACATGAAGGGCGTCGAAGCCACACCAGAAGAACAAGAAAGACTAGCGACTGGGAATAATAATGGATCACTTGATTGTAAACACAATGGATCACGACCAGAGCCGATGCGGCCGCGCTCCGTGTTCCACTCAACGCGAGTTTTTATGCTCGTGTTTCTCGCAGGTTGGGTGTTACAAGGAATGTTCCTCACGTATTTTGTGAGTGTGACGACAACTTTAGAAAAATTATACAAAGTAGAATCTAAGACGACTGGCACGCTATTGGCGGCTACGGAGATAGGACAAATATGTACAGCCTTATTCCTCACCTACTTAGCGGGGCGAGGCCATCGGCCGCGGTGGATAGCGTGCATGATGCTCGTACTGGCCGTGGGCGTTATCGGGTGTGTGGTGCCCCATCTGATGTATGGAACGCAGCTGCTGGATGTACACTTAGATGGACATAGCGCGGGTGCTGCCCCCGTCTGCTCTGCGTACCAAAACTCGTCATCTCTGTGTGACGATAGCCACGTCAAAAGCCGAGACACGAGATCGTCTATCACAGCTGTAGTCATTCCTTGGCTGTTCTTCTGTTTGCTGGTGGTTGGAATCGGGCAAACTGGTATAGCTACACTTGGGATACCGTATGTAGATGACAACGTAGGGAGCAAGCAGTCACCGCTTTATATGGGTGAGTCAATATTTGTTATTTATTGAGTAGATCTCGTAAAATGAGTAAAAGTGAGTAACACAACCGATGTGCTAATCTGTTCAGTGACATATTTTATGTTTATTACGAAGAATAGGCGTTTCGTTGACAATAAAATATATACTTGAAAATGTACAAATTATCCCACCATAGAAACACTGCTTAGGTGAAGCCATTATGAGAAAAATGAAAGCTATATTAACGGCTGTCCTGTGTTGCGTTTCATGATTACAAATTGATTATATGTCGATTAGAATGCAGCTTGCAGTCAGTTGCAGTTTTATAGATGAGTATCTGCTTGCTGTTGTACCAGAGATTTCGGCTTCGATGCACAGATCGGATCTAATACATATTTTTTCAGTTGCTAAATTATTCCCAACTTAATTAATAAAAAAATTGTGCCGTCGGGGGACACCCGTCAGGAACGAAGTTCTTAACGCAACTGCAACGCAATCCAACCTGGGTTTGGGTTACTTTTCGTTTTACTAACGACGCCGACGCTAAATAAAAAAAAGTGGACCATATTTTGGCTTCTGTGGACCACCGATTGGGAACCACTGATAAGCGACGTGACGTGACGATTTCTACTAAATCGCACTTAGAGAATTTTATCGGTATTTGTAGCCGTATAATTTGATTCCCTGTGTGCAGCATTATTACATGCAAGTATTTATAACAATAAAAGATTTTCACATACTTGGGGTGTCAGCCCCTTTTCAATAGGGTATTGGAAAACATAAAAAAACGTACGGATCATTGATTTTGTGCAACATGCACAAAAACTGTAAACAATAGTTGTTTGGGTGTGGCGTACAGCGGTGCACGAAAGTGCACGTTCGTTTGTGCATGTATTGTTATGTCTGAATCGTATCCAACGACTCTACGCGATAGTATATCGCCGAGGTCGCAATGCAGGCGATAACCGGGTACAGGATAAACACAAAAAATATTATTTTTGTTAGCAGCATATCTATTGTGCTTACTCTATCTTTTCTAAACTAGTACGGTGTCTTGCGCGGTGCTTCGCGCCGCACCACGCCATAGGTTTGGCCTATAACTTTTGACCCCTTATTATTATTATTTCCAACGGGGACACCGGTAGCCGGACGGACGATCCACCCGCGGTTCTTGCGGGCCACTTCGTCCATTTCCCCAGTTCTCCCCTTGGGGAGAGTATGGTTGATCCAGCTCTCACGGTCCCCCGTCGAATCTTCTTGTGTCCTTTACAAATCTTATTATCTGTTCCACCTTCAGATTGCTAATGTCATCTTCGTATATTCTGTCCGACCCTAGGAGTTCCCATCTGGTCAATGAGTACATGGGGCATTCTGCCAGCAGGTGGAAGCTTGTTTCATCGCTGTCCATGCACTCTGGGCATTTCGGGTCGGTTTTTACTCCTATCACTGTCAGATGTCTGTTTAGTCGACAGTGCCCTGTTATTACTTCTATGGCGAGTCTCATGTTTCCTCTTGAGAGTTTCATGATATGACTCGTCGTTCTCTTGTCCATACCCTTGATGAAGATTTTCGACTGTCTCATTCCAGTCGAGGTCTTCCATCTTTGGTTGGTTTCTGCTGTTGTTCTGTGGCTGATTACTCCTTTGGCGATTTTGTGTGCTATGGGCAGCCGGGGTTCCGGCCCCACAAAGGTTTCATCAGCACCTTCTCTGTTTTCATCAGTCCGCTCGTTGCCCGTGTTTCCCTCATGTCCGGGGACCCAGGCAATCGTTACGTCGGTGTTCTTGGCCAGTTTATCTAGTGATTCCTTACATTCCTTGACTTTTGCTGATGTTGTCTCCACTTTGTCAAGCGCTTTCAGTGCCGCCTGGCTATCGCTGTATATGGTCACCTTTCCTGTTGTGGTTAGGTGTTCCATTATTTCCACGCATTCCTTTATGGCATATATCTCTGCCTGAAAGACACTTGCAAATCTTCCTAGGGGTATTGACCTGTCCAATTCAGTTCCATCTTTGCATGTTATATGCACTCCGGATCCGGATAGACTAGTCAATTCCTTTCTTGAACCGTATGTATAGCAGATAGTATCACTGGGATCTATGCGCCATTCATCTCGTTTCCCTATGTGTATTCTGTATTTCTTGTCGAAGATTCTCTCCTTCCTAATTAGGTCGTTATTGGATAGAATCATTGACAATTTATCTTCGTAGTTCTTACTTATACTTGCATGACCTTTGTCCATAAAATTTCCGGTCCATAGGCCAGTGCTTCTTAGTTTGAACCATTGTTCGGTTGCTTTTCTTTTTATTTCTAGATCCAAGGGATTCAGCCCCAGTATGATCTCTAGCGCGGCTGTTGGTGTAGACCTCATCGCGCCCGTGGTCATTAGGGCTGCAAGCCTTTGGACTTTATCTAGTTCTTGTTTGTTTTCCCCGATGGCAGCCTTGTGCCACCATACCAGGGCTCCATGTAGGATTCTTGGCAAAATTATTGCCTTATAAATCCATAATGCTACTTCTGGTTTTATGCCCCAGGTTCTTCCTATTGTCCATTTACATTGCATCATTGCCATTTTGGCTTTTGCACATGTATTGCTAATATGAGTCTTGAAGGTTAGCTTGCTGTCCAGGGTTACTCCTAGATATTTCACCTCCCTGACTTTTTCCAGTTCGTGATTATCTAGTCTCACTGGTACAGCACATCCTATTTTTGTCTTATTGGTGAACAAGACTAGTTTGGTCTTGTCAGGGTTTAGGTCTAAGCCCTTACTCCTGCACCATGCTAATGCTTCTTTTAGGCCTCTGTTCATGATTTCGCACATGACGCTGAGGACTTTTCCTGTCACTAGGAGCACACCGTCGTCAGAGTAGACTTGCGTGTATATGTGCATCCTGTTTATCTTTTTTATTAATTCATCTATGAGCAGGCACCATAGTAGTGGGGATAGGCATCCTCCTTGTGGGAAGCCTCGTTTTGCCACCACTTTGTATGTTGTTCCTGCTATTTCTGCCTGTATCTTACGGTGTTTCAGCATGTTTTTCACCCATCCTGATAAGTCTCTGTCAATGCCTTCGCGATTTAGGGTGTTCTCTATTGAGTCGGGGGTTGCCTTGTCGAATGCACCCTCAACATCGAAGAAGCATCCTAATGCATATTCTTGGTTGCTTATTGATCTTTGCACTCTTATAACCAGGTTATGTAGGGCAGTTTCAGTTGACTTGCCCTCCATATATGCGTGTTGGTTTAAGTGCAATGGAGATCCGCTTTTATCTATTTGTTCTCTTATTAATCTGTCTAGGATTTTCTCCAGTGTCTTCAGTATGAATGAGGAGAGGCTGATACATCTGAAGGACTTTGCCTCCTGATATGATGTCTTCCCTGGTTTCGGGATGAAGACCGCTCTCACCTCTCTCCACCTGCTTGGAATGTGCTTAGTTGTGATACTACTATTATATAAGTTGAGTAGATCTTTGCCTATGTGTCTTATTGCATTCTGTAACATTTTCGGGAAGATTTCGTCTGGTCCGGCAGCCTTGTTTGGTTGGAAGGACCTCACGCTCCACTGTAAATGTTCTTCTGTGATGATTGCACTCTTGTCCTGTACCTCTATGGGATTTAGGGTGGGTGGCGAGTTATCATCTTTGTCTTCTACGCTTCCTGGAAAGTGTGTTCCCAGCATCACTTCCAGTATCCTTTTAGGGTCGGTGATGAGTTCATCTCCGTTCTTAATACTTCCTAATTTGCAGGTATTACCCTTAGAAAACGTTTTCACTAGTCGCGCCGCGTCTGGGTATTTTTCAACCCCTTCGCAGAACGTTTTCCAGCTGTTCCTGTTTTCCCTTCTGCATTCTTTCTTATATATATTTCTCACTTTTCTGTATTCTTGCCAGCTCTCGTCATCGTCCTTAACCAGGGCTTTCCTGAGAGCTCGGCGCGTCTTTTTCCTCTGTTTCTCTAGAGCCTTTGTCCACCAGGGTTGACCTTTCCCTGGCCTTATCTCTTTCAGTGGGCATGCCTTGTGGTATGCTTCCCTAAGAGCGGCATCTAGTCTGTTTGCTTCTTGTTCAATTTCTTATGTGTCTCTTAGCAAGGTTTCTGGACCTGGGCTCCATCTCTCCAGTTGCTGTTCGTATGTGGCCCAGTCTGTTTTCCTCACATTTCTTGTTAGAATCTTCTCTGTCTTGGCTTCTAGACTGAAAGTGATTCGTTTGTGGTCTGACATTGAATTGCTTTCGTCTAGCTCCCAATCCTTAATGTGTTGACTTATTCTATCTGTAGCGATAGTAATGTCCAACACCTCTCGTCTAGCCCGGGTTACAAATGTGGGGGTGTTGCCCACATTAAGTATTTCCAAGCCAGATGTACTTATGAAATCCAATAGTAAGTCTCCTTTTTTGTTGCAGTTGGTACTGCCCCACACGACATGGTGGGCATTCGCGTCGCAACCTAAAATAATTGGAATATTCTTACCTTGGTATTTTCTTATAATTTCTTCCGTTTCTCGAGAAGGTGGCTCGAAATCTCTCTCGCTAGGCAGGTATGCGGAGACTACGAGCACCCTTTCTTTTGTATCTGTCCCCGTTTGTATTGTTATTTCAATGCTAGCGAGGTCTCTGTAACAATCTGCTTTTATTAATCCTAACGTCCTTGCTTTACTGCTGGCGTATATGCATGCCCTAGGTGTTGACTCACCATCCTCATGGCGGATGATGTCTCCCCCCAAGGAGCCAAGCCCGGTCACGCGTCCATTTGAGACATGTGGCTCTTGCAGTAGAGCAATATCTATCTTCTTCTCTACCACGTATCGGCAGAGCTCAGTCATAGCGTCGATGCCCCCTTAGGGCTAGGTCAAATTTTCGATTTTTTGGCTTGCCTCCAGATTGAGGGCTATCCATAGAGACCCCGGAGATCATCATCGAGCCTCTATGTATCCTTGAGAGAGAACACTGTACTATTTCGCTAAACGCTGTCTTTTCGCCTCCGCCTTATATCGGACTTGCACGTTTTACTTTACAGGCTATGGGCCTACTTTATTCTGCAACTGACACAAATGTTTTACTGTATTTTTTAATACCACTTTTGTGTTCATATAAAGTCCAGTTGACGTATAATCTCTGTGACTTGTTTTTAAGGTAGACATTTGTTTGTATCGGTCCAAAAAAGTGTGTTGTTTAAATACTATGTATTATTTACGTTCTGCCATTATTAGTGATTCGACGGCAATTCAATAGTTGTAGATAAAAAATTGATGTGTGATAATGTCGTCATATTCACAGCAAATGAACTTGCTAACGATTAGGTAATTCTCTGAATGCTGTATGTAGGTCAGTACTTAAATTATCGTTAGACTCATACAGCGCGTATTTTTCAATTGTGAATATAGCTCCTTATCTCAGTTTTAGGAGCAGTGTGTCATAATAATGTTCCGTTTTAGTTAGTCGTTTGTAAATAGTCTTTTATTTACTGAGGCTGCGAAGATATTTTGGGCATTGCATTTATTCTTTTTACACAGAATTGTCTGCTGCATTTGCCTGCTCATGTATTGCAATATAAATAATATCAGTCAGTTCCACGAAATCAGATTCAAACAATCTTTTTTCGTGAGTCTGTCATGTTCAGAAAAAAGCAAGTACGAGTACCTACTTAATGTGTTTAGTTGTTTGTTAGCTATGGTATTCTTAAAGCGTGTGTTTTTTATTCACTCAACGATACCATCCGTTTATTTACAAGAATTTATTTACAGGCTGCATAACATCCAATCTTGTTTTTTATATTAACCTGACAGTGAACAACGGGATATTTATTGGTGAATGATTACTGCACGTTACCTCTTGTTGATTAGAAGGTGTAGGATAAATAGGATGAGCGGAGAAAGGAGAGCAAAGGATGGTCTCTGGCTTTTTTTTGCACAGAATAAGCTGTTTGGAGTTGCACCGTCAGTCTCAATTGAGGCCGTGGTACGTTAAATGCTCGTACGTCAACATAATCCATCTTCATTTTAACCTTTCTTTTTAAGGGTTCCGTCCCCAAAGAGTAAAACGGGAACCCTATTACTAAGACTTCACTGTCCGTCCATCCGTCCGTTTGTCACTGGCTGTATCTCGTGAACCGTGATAGTTAGAAAGTTGAAATTCTCACACATGATGTATTTCTACTGTTCATACGACAAACCTGATTTTATTGCTGTTTAGGTAGATACAGAACCCTTTGTACGCGAGCACAGAACGCGATGAGTACTAGGAGCACCACAAGGATAAACTATTGGCCAGCTATAACACATACTCAAGTAGTTATACGTGAAGAACCGCAAATTTATCGACCAATTAATTCAATTGTACAAGTCGACCTAAATAGGGCTCGGTCATACGCACGGATACTCATTGATTCAGCGGTTGTGGTGTGGCTTATTTAGGTCAATCATTTAGCGTGATAGTGACCTTATGGCTTGTGTGAGATACACTACTTGTGGGTGATTCTTGGTTCTAGTTAAATTCCTCTAAAGCCAGCCAGTAGGTAGTCTTGGACGTATGAGATCGTGAAACTTATATGTCAAATGAACAAAATCCAGTCTTTCGTTGACCGATTTCTTCGAAACACACCAGTCTATTCTTGCTTTCCACACACACACAGATTTACGTTTTTATTCTATTTCCACATTAAAGATATCTAAAATACTGTTACATAATCGAATCTGAGTAAGGAACGATCGCGACGAACGAATAACGAACGATTTCTTAGTGTCGTTTGGTCGTATATTAAAACTGTAAAAACTGGGTTTTTCCTTAAAATTCGCTATGGAAATGAATGATGTCTGAAAACTTAGGCAAGCAATGTGCTAGTTTTTATTTCGGTAATACGCTCCTGTTGGAATTAATAACGAGAAACTTAGTTCAATAATTTATTAATTCATTATTGCAATATTTTGTCCGTATGTGTTGTATTAAATGAAGGGTGCACTGGTACTGGTATTTTTATCAATTGTCTAGACCCAATAGCACAAGCTTACAATTAGCTAAGTTTCGGCTAAATAATGTTGTGTGAAAATGTCCAGAAGTGTTTATTATTTATTTATTTAGCCTTGTAAGTAAGTATAAAGTTTTCAAGAAGGTTTGGCACCTGAACCTGTGCTACAAATTTCTTACTTGTAAGTGACTTGTTATGTGGCAACAAGACTTACCTTATTCAGATTCCAAGTTGCTTGTGTAATGTATCAACAAGTATACTATCGTTTCCTGCTTTAATTAGTGCATACTACTTATTTAGATCTTGAATTTGTATGTATTTACTTTCCACGGTATCGAGTTAGTTTATATCAAATTACCTAATAACAGGCATCTGTACTTTTACATATGATCCTTTCGGTACGATACATCAGTACTCAATAAATTGTTGTGACTCTGCTAAAGATTTGTCAACAATTCTTTCAAAGTCGTTCAGTCGTGAAAAGGAAAACTCATACAACTTGGTTATAGATAAAGAACGTTAGTGTGGATATCCTTGAGGTTAGTAGGACGGGATCATGTACAACAACATAGAAACAAAGTCCAAATTCGACCAGAGATGTGCTATACTACGTTGCCATTAATACGTTTGACATCTACCAATCATATTCATTTGCCCACAAAGCACGTCGTTTTCTTTGGTCCATAAGCACATATATGGTCAAAATGCACCCTTAATCTGCTTCGTAAACAGGTGTAGTTGTATGCACTTTTGGTGCTCCATTAATCATAACATATAAATTGGCTAAAGTTACTGAATGCAGTCATTGCCGAAGCTATTGTCGCCCTGACATGCAGTAAAACGTTGCAATTGCTATTTCAGTAGATAGTCAGTGCAAGTGTGTCACTATGCCGGGACGTCTCGGAGAACAATTTCAGATCGTTGTCGATGTCAGTGCGTGTCGCCGAGATTGCGTATGCGAACGCTGCCCTAATTTTATCCCTTATACTCACAGTACAAGAACGTTCGTTTCCACAATCTTTTTTAGGTCAGCTGACATAAATATACGTAACAGAATTCTTGGTGCTTTTACAAAATGCCCAGCGTTCTTTTGCGAAACTTGTTAATTAGTTGTTTGGCCTGTATAGACGTGATTTGGATTCATAACTAGTCACTGAACTCACTGACATTTAGGTTATATTATCACTATTGGAATGTCGAGACTACCTAGGTATATGTTTTCATGAATTTGTTTGGGATGTTAATTTTGTGGCTATTACAAGCGTACTAAACGATCTACACTCTTTTATAATTTTCGCTTGTATCGCAACTTACACGTAAATTTAAATTATGTTATTCATGCTTTCGATTGTTGGCACTTGGTGGAACTTATAATACATGTATTAAAATGTATTAAATTATGTTGACACTGTAGTTACTATACTTTAATCACATCTATCCATGAAGCGGCAGACCGAATTGTTAATTACGCCCATATTTCGCCAATCATTTGACACGCGCCGGGCGGCGCGACAGGGAACAGTTCCGAGTGCGTATCTGGGGCGCCAGGCAATGGACATAGGGGAGGCGTCGACCTTGGGCCGTGGACTTAAAAAATAGGACCCCACGTTTAGGGGGATAGCGCTATGTGTATATTTGCCGGAGTATCGCCCTTCTGTCCGCAGCCAACAATCAGCGGGGAGGGTACGCTCCCTCATCCGGCCGCCTCCTTCACGAGCATAACCTGATCGCAGAAGGAAACGGCCGCGTTCCATTGGCTCCTGCTAGAGATCATGGCTCGTAGCATGGTCTCCAGCGAAAGGGTATTTACGCCCAAGCCCACAACGAGGTCCCTGCGCTGACTTGCCCACTCTGAGCAGTCCACCAATGTGTGGAATGCCGTGCCCTCGCCGGAAGCCTCGCAGTGTTGACACGCGGGTGTGACCTCACGATGCATGCGAAACAGATACTCACCGAAGTTTCCGTGCCCGGTGATGATCTTTTTCACACGATACGTGAGGTCACCGTGCTGCCTCTGCAACCACTCCTCCATGATCGATCTCACCGCCGCAATGGTGGTGGTTCTCCACTTTGGTTGCTCAAGTCGCACCTTCCATGTCTCCATGAGGTCCTGGTGGAGTTGGGACCACTGGTCCTCGATTTCTCGAGACGAAGGCCTATGGTCCCGCTCCAGCGCCTCCTTGTGCCATTGGAACAATGACACAAGGGCTCTCGCTTCCAGGCTCCATGGAGGGGTCGCGGCTAGAAAACATGCAGCCTCTAGGGAGATCGTGCGGTACCCTCTTATTGTCCTGACGGCCAAGGTCCTGAACGATCTGTGTAGCATAGAAGCGCTGTTGGCCGTCAGTCTCGCCACCCATACGGGAGCCCCGTACACGGCCATGCTCCGCACGATCCCCAGGTACAGTCTCCTGTGACTTGGGCCCTGGAGATATTAATATTGCTTTATAATGATAAGAAAAAGAAAAAGGAAATTATTCATCGTTAATACGAGTATATGCTTGCTAGAGTCGATACGAATTTTTTAACCTACTAAACGCCGTTTTGCTGGTATTCTGATTTCATGGCGGTCCCTACTCGTGATTAAAAATAGCTGTTTAAAATATCAGACTGAGCCTTTGAAAATTATCGGCCATATTTACAATTTTTTACTACCTCGGTGGCACATTGGTACTATGTACGGACTGCCACACTCGAGGTCTCGGGTTCGATTCCCGGGTCTGGTGGATAATGTATAATTCTCTTTAGAATTTTACCCAGATAATTGTCCCAGAGTCTGGAACCTGTGCCCGGTAAATGGCAATAGGCTCGCCCCCTATTACACGGGACCTAACATAGCTGGCGAGATGTGGGTGTGTTTGCACACCTCTGCCTACCCCTTCGGGGAAAAAGGCGTGATGCTATGTTATGTTATGTTATTTACAATTTTTTATTGCCTACAATCTACGTCTTGAATTACCTGACCAATGGTAATGCAATCTTACGTACCCTTTTTGCTCTGGTTCTAAAATTGCGCTTCTGCTAATCATTTATTACTACACCTCGTGGTTTTCGTATTCATAGGTCAGGTTCTCGCTACATAGCTAGATTAGATTAAGCGAGTATGCTAGATTAGATACTGGTGATAACACATTACTCTATATTGAAATCACTCAGAGTTCAATAATTCCTTATACGAACCATTTTCTTGTTTTGATCACTCTGTTTCGATTTTTATTTCTCTCTCTGTCTACAGCACTTCTGTTGTTTTCGTAATCTTGTTGGCAAATAATAGTCTCCACCATTATTTCTCTTCTTATTCTTTCTTCTATCCATTACCATTCTTAGTTTATAATTGACAATTGTTCACTGTTATTGTTCACTATAGCCTAGACTTTGCTCGATACTTCACACACCTTCTTCTTCTTCTTTCATCCCTTAGTCCCATATCTATCTGGGGTCGGGTCTTCTTGTACCACGGCGCCAGGACGTTCTGTCCTGAGTTGTCACAGAAGTGAGATTCGTCTCTATCAGTTCCCTGTCAATATTGGGCTACCATGTAGCAGGGGGTCTTACTTAAATCTCGATAACACACCAACTGTGAAAAGTTAAAGTCCTTTGTTATTTAAGTTTATGTTTGTTAGATGTTATTATAACAAACCAAATTGATGTATGTCTGCTGAGACAGGTGGCTTCGTGGAAGCGATACAAATTAGTGTTGTTACATCAGAATTACTCATACGTACTAGGAACATTATTATTTGCCATTCAGAGCAATGAACTTTGTGCCGATTTTGAATTAAGGTTTGATCGAAACTACATCCGCAACAAATTACGTTATGGAATACAAAGTAGTGAATCAAATACATGTTGGACAACTATTTTCAGAAATAGTTGGCACCTATTATTACTCCGATGGATTAGCATTAATTTATTTTGTCTCTTCTTAGTCGCACACTCTTGACAGAGTGGTCGTGACTGCCGATGGACTAGGATGCCCCGTCACTCCTCTCGGCAAAGGCAGCTGCGCGTCGAGCGATGCGTCTCCATTTCTGCCTTTGCCTTGCACTGCGAGCACATTCCACCGCGGTTGATTGCGTATTGGATCTGATGAGGCCAATCCAACGGTCTGGAGACCGACCCCGTGGTCTTGTGCCCTTCACGCGCCCATGCATGACCAACCTCTCCATAGAGCTCTCCTTTCTAGAAATGTGTCCAAAGAACTTTAATATTCGTAGCTGCACAGTCGACGATAATCTATTTTTTATATGAAGTTCATTGAGGATGGACTTATTGGTGCGGAACGCAGTCCAGGGTATTCGTAGCATGCGTCTCCAGCACCACATCTCTAATGCATCTATTTTGAGGTGATCCTGTTTTTCCAAGTGACCAGGTATCGGCCCTTTATTTTTGGTTTTGGTTTTGCCATTTATTTTTGATTGCCTAACAAAACACAACACAAGTTTTGTATGTACACGATAATCTCCAAAGATACTGAACGACGATAATCTCCGCAGATACCATTCGGATTTTTTACGGTTTTACATTTTGCTCCCCTGAGGGCAACTTTGTTACATCAAAATCGGTTATAACCTCGGCTAACCCGAGGGAAGCTTTATTTAGGCAAAAAGATTATGATCATAATCATAATATAGGTACTCGTGTAATCTATTCCACGCCGGTGGAGCTCATGGGACCTGGAAGCGAGAGCCCGTGCTTCAATGTTTGAATGGTGGCGCTGGAGCGGGACCACAGGCCTGCGTGTCGAGAAATCGAGGACCAGCGGTTCCAAATCCGCCAAAATCTCATGCAAACAGGGACGGTGCGACTTGAGCAACCAAAGTGGGGAACCACCGTCATCGCGGCGGTGAGACCGATCATGGTCGAGTGGCCGCAGAGTCAGCATGTTGACCTCAAGTATCGTGCGATGCAGATCATTACCGGGCATAGATGCTTCGGTAGTTATCTGTTTCCCATCCATCGTGAGGTCACACGACAATGCGAGGCCTCCGACGAAGACACCGCACACCACGCATTGGCGGAGTGCTCAGCGTGATAATGGAACGCGGCCGTGTCTTTTTGCGAGCAAGTCCTGCTCGCGAAGGAGGCGGCTGAGAGGGTGAGGGAGAGTACCCTCCCCGCTGAGTTCCGAAGTCAGCGGCCAGGGCGCCGCAGATTTATCTACGCCCAGGACCATAGACCGCCATGATCGGGGCCTGAAGACGGCGGGATAGCCACCTGCCGTCCTTACAGAAGCTACGACGCGCAAACTCCCGATGAAGGCACACGATGGCCAGAGTCCGCTGGGCGCCACTGGAAATCCCCTGTGGGCTCACCAGAGGCGCTCGGCAATGGACATGTGAGCGGCCGCGGACTGGCTGCGGAAGTTAATAAAAAAACGCAGTTGGAGCTACGGGCTTCAGCTGCATTGAATAGGCTCCGTAATTACCTAACTACTGAACCGATTTTGAAAATTACGTAGTAGTATGTAGTATGTAGCTACATTATCCCTGAGTAATGTAGGCTACTTTTAATCCCGTTAGTGTGTTCTCAAGGGAATTCGGAACGATAAAACTATCACCCGGGCGGAGCTGCTTTAATCAGCTACTTTTCTTGTAATCTCTTCGACAGTTGACGCGTGATTGTGTAACATACATCCATCCTGAATCTCTATCTAAAACTAAATGCACTGTATGCAGTAGTGTAAAATTGCCACTATTATGATCTGTCCAACTTTCGTTTATTAATTGATGCTCATCTGTCCGGGGGTGTCATCATCGAGTCCAATTTCGCTTAATAAGAGAAGCATAGAGATGAATTCGAAAACGGCCAGTTCACATAATAAATGAAGTTGAGTTGCTATTACGCAAAGTAGACGTTTATAGCTGTAGTATGTTGTACTATACCTACAACTCCATCTCGATACATTCCCTTTCCATTTTATTTTGGTCTGTTATATCAACGTTGATAGTAACTCATGATATGACCTTATTTACTAACGCGGACTGACAAGGTTATCTCCCCCGGTCCTACTGCCTCATATATGATATTATTATTTATATTCACTTAATATCACAGTACAAATATGTTTATCTACCCACAGGCGAACAAACCTGAGGGAGAGTGGATATTCATTTATCTTGTGAAGATGCCTAAGGGCTCGTTTCTCACTACGTACAATCTTTACCCTCTACTTCCTTTACATAGTCACATCTTTCATACTTACATCTTTCTACTCAGAGTTTTCTGTAGAAGAAAGATTCTACAGCAGTAAACAAGCACGAAGCGGTGTACTTTGGTTCGTAGGTCTAAGTGTGTGATGGTGGTGAAAACTATTACGTATAATTAATGCGTAATGTTTAAAAATCTGTGTTGAAGATAGCTCTTTATTGAGCGAAGCGAGCCGAAGGCGAGCGGAGCTCCCATTGTGCAGGTTAAATGTAAAATGTTCGGATGTTCGTTTCTCAGCAACCTCTTGACCGATAATTAAAATTTTTTCACCTAAATATATAGCTGATATCAATTAAGGTCGTGACGAAGCTCAAATATTCAATTTAAATACAATAAAAAAAAAGAACGCTTCGCTCAATACGAAGCCGCGCACTGTTTACAGCAGCGTAGCTTTACCTAGTTATATATTTGATTGACGAGATTTGGATCGCCCGTTATCTTGATACCCATGGCAGTAATAATATAATTTCTCTCTACTTTTTATTTTTTAAAACGTCGCCGTCGCCGTCGTGGCCAAAGAGTTATGTACTGGTGAAAAAGTATGCTAAATAGCACGTTTATGCAAGGGTATAAAGTTTAATGACACAATAAGTCATTTTTTTATAAATCAATGAGCGTTAATTCGAGAAAACAGCACACATGTACGATGTTAATGATGCATTGGAACCGGTAAGGACGAATATACTGTGTACGTAATAAAAACTTGTATTGTAGCGCAGATACTGGCCGTTTTGAAAAAGGATACCATTACTCATTACAAGGTATAAAATGATAATAGGAACATAATTTAAATTTATTTTCGGATATCGAACGTTAAGCTCGTGAATTGAAACGCACGCCCGTCCATTTTTTGGCAACCGATGCGATCGACTTCGGGGAAAGATTACATTCGGGACCTAAGTAACCTGATTGTTTTTTCGGTCAATCACCCTATAACGGTCCTTCGTTATTGTACTCGTAACTGGTTATTATAATACAATTTCGAAATTTCATTCTGATCAGATGATTTTTATTATGATATGACACACCCAAAACGTTTTTTCTCCGGTACTTAGTTAGTATTCCAGTTAACCGATATCCTTTATGACGCACTGGCTATTTTAGAGACTATTGATTCCGAGGTTCCAGCTGCGAATAAGGCACTGCGAATAAGCACCCTGGTAAAGATGATGGTACTGGAGGAACCCTTTGCGTAAATCCTTCGTGATATGCTACTCTATTAGATAGATAGAGATCTTTCAACTCTTCAGTAATACAAAACAATCAATAGAATACGTGCTTTTTTATTCGTGTCCAACACAAAGATGGATATATCAGTAGCAGTAAACGTTAACAGCAGCAATGGCTCATACGATATTGTGGGTTCGACGGCCCTCAATTGGCCTCAGAGCCCTAACTAACCCTATTGAGATAAACGAGCACCGATGTTTGTAAAATACCATCTCAATCTTCATAATAGCCAACTCCGCCCCCGTCCATTTGTATAGAGATATAGATATATTAAAATTGATTACCAATAATAAAAATATTTTATTAGTAATTGTGAACTTCAGTCAGTTTTGATGTCTCATTTATTGTACTGCAGTGGAATAAAAGATTGCACTACTTTTTTAATTGGAGAGAAATTAAATGCTTCGGTGGGGTGGTCGGTAGGTAGTGCATCGGGTATTTGACGCCGGAGTCTCGGGTTAGATTCCCGAGTTTAATCAAATATTTTTGACTCACAAGATTTTGTTTCAAAGTATAGGTTTTTTCTGTAATTATATAATATTATAAAATATATAAGTATGTTTATCAGTTGTCTAAACCCTATAGCACAAGCTTATAGCTTATTTTTGGTTAGATGACACTGTGTGAGATGTCCAAAAATATTTAGTTTTATTTATTGAGTGGAGCGAAGCGGAGCTCAATCTTAGGCGACAAATGTAAATCGTTTGTGTGCCAACTCCTCCGAAACGGCTCGACCGATTTTGACCAAATCTGGCATGCTGGTCGACATCATACCCGGGACTGCATATCTTTGAAATCATGAAAATAGAGCTGACCACGGAGAAATAATCACCGAAAATGTCCTGGACATCACCGAAAAACCAGATGATGAAATGGTTGCAATGGAAACACGTTCGTCAACAATGAAAATATTTCTTTTTTCATTCGATTAATTATTTTAAGTGTTCGATTCTGCATTTGCTCCGCTCAACATTTGCAATTAGCATCATGCATTGCATACCTAGTATTTTATATAAAGACAGGTTTTGATGGGTTTTATACAAACATTATATCTGCCATTTTTCTTTGTTCACAGCTATAACAATCGGCATCAGGGTTATTGGACCAGCCCTGGGCTTCATGCTCGGCGCTCTATGCACCAGAGTCTATGTCGATCCATTGCTAGATCCTGGATTTGATGCGACCGATCCAAGATGGGTTGGCGCTTGGTGGTTGGGTAAGTTATTCTTAAAGATATCCACAAATCATAACATAATATAAAACAAAGTTGCCTGTTCTGTATGTATGCATCTTTATGTATGTACGAGGGTGAATTGAAAAGTAATCGGCCTAACCGAGAAAATAAATACATAATAAATTAAATATATTTTTATTTTTCAACGTAATCACCATCAAGCTCAATGCACTTTTGCCATCTTCCCTTCCAAGCATTTAGCCCGTTAAAAAATAAATGATTCTTCCTTAGAGTCAAAATATGCGTCTACTGCTGCTTTGACCTCGTCATTTGTCAAAAATCTTTGACCTCCCAAGTGCTTTTTTAGGTTAGGGAACAGAAAAAAGTCTGACGGTGCCTGATCAGGTGATCAGGCACCGTATCAGGTGGATGCGGTAACAGTTCAAAGCCACGGTTGTGAATTTCTGCCATTGATTGGACAGACATGTGAACACGAGCCTTATCTTGATGAAACAGGACTTTTCTTCTGATCATTCCTGGACGTTTTTCTTTTATTTCCTCTCGTAAACGACGTAGTAAGGTGCAGTAATAATCAGAGTTTATAGTCTGACCCCTTTCAAGATAATCAACCATAATCACACCCTTCGAGTCCCAGAATACTGAAGCCATCACCTTACTTGCCAACAAAATCGACTTAGCCTTTTTGAGGGGTGGTGAACCAGGTCTTTTCCGCTGTTTTGATTGTTGTTTTGTTTCCGGTGTACAGTAATGAACCCATGTTTCGTCCATAGTAACAAAATGATTCAAAAAATCACATTCATCAGCTTCAAATAACTCCAGACAGTCGCGTGCAATAGTCAATCGCATCCTTTTTTGCTCAACTGAAAGCAGTCGCGGAACCCACCTCGCAGACACCTTGTGGAAACCCAACACGTTGACTATTATGTTTTGAGTACATTCATAAGAGATGCCTACAATCTCGGCTATCTCTTTAATTTCAATCTGCGGTCTTCCATAATTAAGTCGAGTATTTTTTTAACATTTTCGTCAGTAGTGGACGTCGAAGGCCTTCCAGAGCGGGGTTCGTCTTTCACACTCTCTCTACCACGCTTGAATTCTGCTATCCATTGTTTGACGGATGAATATGAAAGAGCGCAATCCCCTAATGTACTTTTGATGACAGCCCCTTCTTATGGAGGTACTTAATGACGGCACGCTGCTCGATTTGCTCCATTTGCGGAAATGATGTCAGATTGCTTTGTTAATAAATTTATAAAATTAAAACTAATTATCGCACACGTCTCAAACTTCACACAATTAACAGGTCTGAACTGAACTAAATAATGTGGGTAGATTTGATTTTTAGAACTAAATGGATCAGTGTTAGGCCGACTACTTTTCAATCCACGCTCGTATCTTTAAAACTCTTACTCGTATTTTGATGCGATTTTCACCAATGGATACGTTCTCGAGAAATGTTTTTGTATAAAATTTGTCAAGTGGGCGATGCCGCGGGCGTCCACTAGTGTTATATAATCTTTATCAAGGTTTAATCACTGAACGGGTAATGAAGTTTTAGTCACTTGGATTTCCATGCCGCCGTAGCAGTCAACATTAACTAGTATTTATTAATTTATTTAATAGGTCAATATTGAGACAGTTTGCGGGGTAACACCACGTTAAGTAGACCGTGTGTATTGTGCGAGTATTAGTAGAAGTATACTGATAGTTCTAAAGCGATTCCGACTCCGAAAAGAGCACCCAATCACGCCTATATCCCCGAAGGGGGTTGGCAGACACACACTTTTCACCAGTAACTTTTTTGATCTCAAGTAATAGGAGCCAAGTGTCCATCTGGAATCCGAACCTAATTTCTCAACAGTTCCAACAGTCAAGTTTGTCAGTTAACAGTTCCAGTTGAGTTGCAAATGAGAGGGGTTTTGAACCCTGAATACCTTCAAATGAGACCAAATAATACATACAGATGACCTGAATACACAGGTATATTATCTCAGTAGAACTAATACTATCTAAGGCTATTTATTACACAACCTATTGACTTCTTGAATGTTTTCGCTAATCACTTGTCAATTAACCTACAATTTAGGTAATGGATGTATCTATTAAAATTGAATGAATGAAATAGCTTTAGGGGAGATCTAGTTAATTAATAAATCTGACTTCTCGTAAATCTACCTGTACGATTGTTTACGAGATGACTAAGAGATACATGGGTGTCTAGTATATACCAGTTCCGGATTTTAAGTCCCTAAATACCGACAGACTATTTCCCCGTGTACCACACTATATACCAATCCTGCATGAAATTATAAGAATCAGTGTGTCTAGTACCAGTTCCTTACGTTAATTTGCTCGAAATACGTTTTCGTATTCCTCCATACATTTCACACAGTTCCCTGACGTTACCGCTACGGGCGCTGCGCTGGTTGTAAAATGGCAAAATTCTCACGCGTCTACGTTCACCTCTACTATCACACTTTAGAGTAGGATTAAAACTTATTTTTACAAACAATTCCTTATAGAAATTCAGTTTCCTATAGCTTAAAATAAGGTTATAGGAAACATGTTTAACGTGAGTGAAACCGAGGGGCAAACTTAGTAAATAAAATATAACCGTACTCACAATTTTATGTTGTTTAAAATTCGAACCATATGTTGTGCTCAGGGGTAGAAACGACAAAAAATGATCGGTTTTGGTGAAGGGTCTATTTTTGTAAACCCCTAATAGAATGAAATGACTTTTTACGACATTACGAGTCGATAAGTTTTATACAGGGTTTCCCGGAATGAATGGATAATCCTGGAGTACCTGAGGCGAACAAAAAAAAATCCAAAGAAAAAAATCTCTTGTGGTATGAAAAAGCGATTTTTAAAAAAATATGTCAAATATTTTACTTTACTGTACGTTAATTTACACTACAGCTACAAAAACACGTTTTTTTATTTTTGTTTGTGTTTTAATATTCATCACAAACTACACCAATGGAAACACAGTAAATAATACGAGTACCACTTATACTTTTTTTAAAAAACAATGTCAACTTTAATTTTTAGCTATAAAATTGATAGAAAATAAGTGTTTAGAGGTAGTTTTAGAGGCTTCCCTGAAAAAAAAAGTATGCACACCTAAGTGGTCAACTATTTAAAACATATGCGCGCTTAATACAGTATACGTAATGGTTTAGTACACGATTTTATCCAATCGGAATAAAAAGTTATTGCTATGAGTACACAGTCGGATTAAATTTGTTGAAAAGAAAAAATAATGATTTTCTTTTATTTTATTCGGTAATAATGTCAAGGGCGTCCTAAAATGTAATGTTACATATTAATGAAACTAATCTTCCTTTCCACTCCATAGTCGACCTTTTGTTTAGTTAAAGTTGTATCAATAGAATTCTTTATTTTATCGTTTAAGAGTCCGTATGCAGAATCGAAACGGGCGGAATTAGGTATTTGACACATTTTGTGCGTGAGTCCGGAGTTACCGATGGTGGTCAGCCAGTAGGTACGGCGATTACATGGGTGTTTTTTTTCTCTCCTTAAATTCAAGAAAAGACCCTCTATACTCGTATGATCCCGTAATCAAAACTCCTCTACCTTTCCTCTGTCGTTGCACTCTCAAAGGGGGGCGAGGGCTAATTTTTTTTCCTAATCAAAATCATTTGACCTCCTCTATACATAGGGGCTCTACCAACATATTTAGGGCCCCAGCGAACTCATCTGCTAGTGGCGCACCTGCTGATCAACGGATGAGGCTCGTTAATTTACGGTACCTATGAAGTGGCTTCGGTCCCTACGTGGGTATCAGGTGTTGGTCCGGGGGGTGCCACCGTGCAACTGTGCTAAAGCCCCACAAGTAACCCAGCCCAGGCTGGTTGCGTAAGGGGTTCAACAGCTGCACCGCCGGGCCCGGGGCCATGTATGGTGCAGCAGGCATGGAACCAGTGGGGGCAAAGCGGAGTCTAGTGTGGGTGGTGTGGGTCGATTCGCTGGCCAGGGAGACCCTTAGCAACGGCGTTGCCGCGGCCGCCCGCAACACAGTCATGGGGCCCGCCTGGGACCAACCACACCAGGAGGCTGCCCCACATGTTCTCGCGCATAATCCTGATGTGGGATCGCCGCTCCGGGTGGTAACCGGTGTGGGATAGCGGCGGCCTTGCACCAGGGGGGTTTGGTAGCCCTTCCGTCCGGCGGGTCGGCTCCAACCTAACCACACGGTTCCAGACGAAGTTAGCCCCTGCGCTTTGTCACTTATTACTGCTGCACCAAATGTCGCCCTGTCTTCACGCTTCTTCTTCAAATTTATAATGGCAGTGCAACAGAAATAAGTAAACGTTCCACAGCGGCCCCAGGAAACCCCACAGCTTCACTTTTCGAGGTGGAGTTCACCAACATCCGTGGACTCCATGCGAACCTCGATGCCGTCCACCATACCTTGAGACGGCTCGGCCCGCTGTGACGTTTCTCACGGAGACACAAATACGCCGCCCTGACAGCACGCCTTACCTGTGTTGCCCCGGTTATGTATATATGTATCGAGGAACAATACCGGGGCGCCGCAGGGGTCCGTGCTGTCACCAACTCTTCCTTCTGCAAATCAATGATATGCTATCCCTCGGGAACATTCATTGTTATGCAGATGACAGCACATTGCAGGCGTGTGCATTTACAGCGAAGAAATCCCCTTTCCTTCCTCTACCCTCTCTTCAGAATGCATTATTACCAATGAAGGGCAACCTTGAGATCCTTGACATAGACGTTCGTCAAGAGCTCAATAATAAAAACTACATCGAAAGATGTATAGGGCTAGCTTCGTGGAAACTAGGAATACTGAATAAGGTAAAGCGATTCTTTACACTGCATCAGAGGTGTCTGCTGTACAAGACGCAGATTGGACCCTGCGTCGAATACTGCTCTCACTTCCGGGACGGCTCCGCGAAGTATTTGCTGGACGCTCTCGACGCTATGCAGCGTCGAGCTATCCGTATTATAGATTGTCCGGAGGTAACGGGAAGCTTTGAGCCGCTAGTTCAGCGCCGAACAATAGCTTCCTTGGCCGCATTCTACCGTATTTACCACGGCGAGCATTCTGAAGAGCTCTTCAATCTGATCCCATCTTCCTTCCGATTCCGAACAACGCGTGCCGGGCAGAGATGCCACTCCCACACAGTAGGTACATGTTCGCGAGAACTGAACGTTTTAAACGTTCGTTTCTGTGCCGAACGATACTGGCCTGGAACGCCCTGCCTGTGCACGTGTTTCCTCCCACATATAATCCTGGGTTCAGTAGGTCGTCAAGTTGAGGGCCACTCTCTATAGTATAGTGTGCTGTGAGTGACCCACAATCGCTTGACTTCGTCACGACTTACTACCAGGCGGGTGGCGTCAAATTGGCGAACCCAATACAAAAAAATAAAATAAAAAACTACCTCTATAAAATTATTACTCATTTTGACTCTACTCGGGAGCCCCCCTTGGGGGACTGGAGGGCAAATCTCAAAAACTCGGAATTTTCCCTAGGTCCCCGAACCCCCTTTACATTTCTGCAAAAAAAAACATAGGTACCTTCCCCTCCACCATCAAGGAGAACAATAAAATTGTGTCAGTGAGTGAGTGAGTAATCCAGCTTTATAAAATATAACAGCTTTTTTTAACAAAAACAATGATAAATACATTCTACATAATCACTTGTTGTATTTAAAAAGAAGCCATCACAAAATAATAACTAATATTACCAAAGTATCAAAATCTCACGCCACGCTATATTCGTCTGTAGACGGCGTCGAATTTTGGCGCGCAGAGCGACACGTCCTCTCCCTGTAAGCGCTTGGCGCGGACTGTTTACTTGAGGCATGCGTCGAGTATTATAAAGCGAAATTTAGGTGTTTTTAAAAGATTATTTACAGCCTATTTTTTATTATTTAGCTTTCTTTTTTTTTGGAAATGGATTGATTTTGAACCAAGGTTTATTTATGTTGTTTTAATTTTATGAACGAGTGTTTTATGTAGCCGAAATAAGAACCAATTCATTGCCCATTTTCTCTAAAATTTGACTAACTTAAATATTTGTTTACTCAATTTTTTTTTATGAAAGTGATAAAAAGTAATCCATACATTTGATAGATGACTTTTACAAGAATACACTGTATTTTTGTAAAACTTTTTAGACGTCAAAACGATTAGTGAATTTGTGATATTCTAGACCTCTTCCAGCAAAAGATACGAAAAACTACCGATTGTTTTAGGTCGATTAATCAAAATTTAATGACAAAAATAAGAAAGTAGCTCACTTATTAGATCATTATTGAAATGATATTTCATGTTGTGCATTAAAACTTATAAAAATACAGTATTTTCAGTGTAAAAACACGTCTGTAAAATCAGCGAAAACGGTAAAATTTAATAGGAGGACTCTTAAGAGGTTCCTTAAGTTTGATATTGTATAAAAAAATCCGAACCTACCTGCCTCGGTCCCTCACGTACCTTTAATTTGCCGTCTCGCTCACACTAAACTTGTGTTACTAAATCTATGAGAGCGACAGAGACAGGTAGTGATGTGCCATGGTTGCAATTTTTACCTCTTTTGTGTGTCGCTAGGGCCGATAACAATAATTACATAAATTAGTGCGTCACTCGACTCGTTCGGTATCGCATCCTTTTTGCATTTCTCCGTGATTCCAAATCAGTGTTAAAACGACGGTTACTGGATTTTTTTACTGGACTTTCGATTTTGCTTACGATTTGGACTTTTTTGTGGTGATATTAAGACGACTTGGCATTAATCTGGACTAGTTTTGTGTTTCAAAATGCCACGTATTTAGTACACAGCGCAAGAATACGCTAACATGCATTTTGTTTATTGTGAATGTGGGGGCAATGCTAGTGCAGCAGCAGCTCTTTATAGGGAAAGATACCCCAACAGACGCTTTCCGGATTACCGAGTCTTCATCAGAGTCCACAGGTGTTATTCGGAAGGTAGACTGCCTGGTATGGGTGTTGGTGGTACAAGCACTGGAAGAATAGCTAGAATACTGAAGAGGCAGTGCTTGACGAAATTGAGCATGACCCGTCTACTCCTACCAGATCAATAGCACGACGTACTGGAATTCCGCGCTCGACCGTGCACCGTACTCGGAAGAAAAATAAATTTCACCCGACTACAATGCAAGATTGTTGTTTTGCCGACAAATGCTTGGAAAAATAGAAGAAGATCCACAATTTTTCGACCATATTTTATGGAGCGACGAATCCACTTTCAAAAGAGATGGATTCCTTAATATGCACAACATTCATAGCTGGCAACTGTCAAATCCGCACTTAATGCGTGAAGATAGGTCCCAGTACCAATTTAAAATAAATTATTGGACTGGGATTCTGGACGGAAAGATAAATAGGTCCATTTGAACTGCCCGGAAACTTAACGGGAGAAAGTTATTTAAGCTTCTTGCAACACGATCTGCAAAATTTAATGGATGAGGTGCCCGAAGAAGTCAGGGAATGCCATTGGTTGCAAAATGATGGTTGCCCAGCACATTATGCAATAAATGTTATTTACATTAATGATAGTTACATTAGATTTTTTTTATTGGGGCTGTATAAAAGAAGAAGTTTATTCTAAGCCCATTACAAGTTTGGACGAATTACGCAATATCGGTATCCATGAAGCCGCTCAAAAAATATCGCAACGACGCTACGCACGATTTCTTAGAAGATCATTTATTAGAAGATGTCGTGCATGTATTAGAGTCGGTGGTAGACAATTTGAGCACGTAATATAACTGTTTATTTTATTAAAAAAATTAAAAATTTGCAGTATGCAAAAAAGTGCAAATTAAATTAGACTTTTTTTTACTCCTTCTGCACATTAATAGCAATAACTTTTTATTCCGATTGGATAAAATCGTGTACTGTACCATTACGTAAACTGTATTACGCCCGCATATTTTTTAAATAGTTGGCCACTTAGGTTTGCATACTTTTTTTTTCAGGGAAGCCTCTAAAACTATCTCTAAACACTTATTTGTATCAATTTTATAGCTAAAAATTTAAGTAGACATTGTTTTTAAAAAAAAGTATAAGTGGTACTCGTATTATTTACTGTGTTTCTATTGGTGTAGTTTGTGATGAATATTAAAATACAAACAAAAAGAAAAAAAACGTGTTTTTGTAGCTGTAGTGTAAATTAACGTACAGTAAAGTAAAATATCTGTCATATTTAAAAAAAAATCGCTTATTTTTCATACCACAAGAGATTTTTTTTTTGTATTTTTTTTTGTACGCCTGGTAGCTGTACAATCAGGTACTCCAGGATTATCCATTCATTCCGGGACACCCTGTATACGTGTATCGTACACGTTACGGATGAACACAACTACAATCAATATATCCCCTACAATGCTCTACATAATATAGAATTGTAAGGAGTTGTGTTGTTGATAATATTTTGTATGAAGATTAAGGACAGATATAATACAGTACTTGCATTGTGTGTAAATAAAATTTAGTCCTTTACATTTTTATATCTGCCTCCAAAGTTGACTAAATCCCTTCATTGCAAAAGTTTCTCGACAACAAATGCTCTTTGAAAGATTTATGAGCGAACAAAACATCACTAATATTATAAAATAAACGTAAACTAAACCCATAGTAAGTATGTATATGGAGTATGCAGTTTTCTCGTTTACAATTCCTACGGTAACCAGGCTGAATTAACAATAATCAGGATGAAAATGAACCTAAGTAGATCTTTTCCTATAAGTCTATTTGCACAAATAAAAATTGGTTCAGTATGAAAGCATGAAAGACTTCCCCGCATAATATTAGTAGGGATTAGTTAGATCTTGCCACTTACATTTAATACCTTGTGGTCATAGTTATAGTTAAGTGCCTCATAACTTCCAACGAGTGTCGCACGAGTTGACTGACAGGTTCAAGCAGTTGTCCAACCACTCACGAGTAGCGATAAGCGATAACGTTTATCTATTAATAATATTATAAAGCAGAAAGATTTTATTGTTTGTTTACATTGAATAAGCTCTGACACTACTGAATCGATTTCGAAAATTCACTAATATGTATCTAACTATATTATGTCTGAGTGCTATAGGCTACTTTTTAACCCGGTTTGTGTTCCCGTGCGAATTAGGGAGGAGAAAACTATATATAACTAAAACGGAATCACGCATGACACGGAAAGCACCATAAGAACTGAGTTAGACTAGCAATATTTAACATCATATTAATATTTAAAACCCTTGCATTTTCAATGCTAAGTGTAATTTTAGAATTTGAATTTTAGAGCTAAGGAGTTCTGATAAAGAAATTGAAAGTACCTACCTGAAAATGACAATAAATAGCTAGTAATTTCGAAATATGAGCTTATAAAATGTGTATTGGTTCTGAACTTAAATTTGTCAACTACCGATCTACATATTTTGAATTTTAATAAAATCAACGGGTTCGATTCCCAGCTAGGATTATTGGTTTTCCAAAAATCTAATGATGAGGTTTTAAGTTTCATCAAAATCGGGGTCGTGACTCTTTTGAGCATTTTTCGCTATTCCTTATAGTTTCGGATTTGGCCCTCCAAGCCCTGTTCAAAAATTCACCTGTATATATTTTTATATTGTAATTTTACCAGTCATCAATCGCTTTCACTAGCTGTATGACCAAAGCCTAAATAAATCCTGTAAGGCTTACCGGTTATCTTGTTAGGACACTTTTTAATTGCACTTTAGGTTTTTTTAAATATATTGGCCGTTTAAGGGAGTGGTGTCATCAATACGTGGCACCAAAGTATTAACTGGAATATTAATTGCAGGCGTATTTTGCGTACTGTCAGGAGCAGATTGTAAATGTCAATAATTCATTAAAATACGACAAAATGTTCAAGGAATCCCAACAATTTTAATTGGTTTCCAGTATGTGAGAGATAAGGTAGTCAGGGAGGGAATAAATTGTTCTTTTCAGTTGTTATATTATACCCTGGAACGGTTATCCGTTAAGCCGGTCGCGATAAAACATTATAAAGTTATGGCTTGCTGTTGCGCGAAGACTATACTGATACTACCGCACTATAAATATTTATGGTTTACTAGCTCGCGTCTTGAGATATAAAGTAAAGAATACCAAATTTATTATGAAGTTTTTTTTTTGTGCTAGCTCTCTGCATATTTATAGTGTGCGTGTTTAGTGTGCATGCACATCTCAGTAGCAATATTATATCATTATTATCTCTAGTTACAAGCGGCTTGGCGTCTTGTTTATTATTGCTGTTGCGAGCAAGCTATCTACACGCGCACACTTTCCTTCAAAATGGCCGGTTTCATTTCAAAACACTGTTTTCATAAGAATGTTGTATAATTCTAATTCTAAAATTATGTAAAAATAAAATAATAATAAATCTTAAAGACTAGAAATCGTGTTGCTATTTATCGTTTGCATTTGAATTAGCATAAAGAAAATATTTTTTATTAATGCTAATGTGACTATTTCGATTAACTCAGAGCGCCCTTTAACGAAGGCAATTAATATTTACGCAATTTTGGGTGGGTCGAGTCGAGAAGTGAAACTTCTATAGCCATTGAGAAAATTTTGTCCATCAAAAGTGTCGCAACAAATAAAATTTCAGACAGTGATTAATAAATAACATGAAAGCTATAAAATATTCAAAATAAATCTAGCTTTAATGCGATCCAAGTTCTTATGCTGATAAATGGATAAATTATTAAAAAGATCGACATTGATTTTACAGAATGATACATCTTTATGCTCTTGAATGAACGACATCTTCAAGCAACGTAAATAGCCATAAAATAAGCTGTTTCGTTTAGTGGTTGTGTAAACACATCGCGCTGCTATTGAAAATCGATACAACTGGGCAACTGGCTTAACTTAACTTACTGCATGGGTTCACCTTTATTGTGTTAGATGACCTTTGAAATAACGTAGTGGTTATACAAGCTTTGATTCAATGGTTCTGCGTCTTATTCTTAGTGACTTGCATTATTTATAGTGTTCGATGTGATAGAAACCAAAAAAAATGGGCTGGACGAACCTTGAACTGATCCTTATATATTGTAGCAAGTTAGTTGGAGCTGATTTCCTATTCATCCATTTCATATTCCTTTTAAGTTCTTTTCTGCAACCATTGACCCGATATTCTATGAACGATCCCTATGTTACAACGTTCTTAAACCACAAAAAAGCTATAATTACGAGTTACAGCTTTAGGTACAGAAGAACGAACCATTTGCGCTTGCAACAGTCATTTAAAAAGCGTTAACTTACAGCTACATCTAGAACAAAGTAGCAAACATTCCAACGCGGAACAGTCATCTACCGTTACCGTAGAATTTGCACAGATTTGCGCGCAAAATCCTCGAAGAAAGCACGAACGTGACCTGCCTACCTAACGAATGCGTGTAATCAACACAAACATACTTCATACCACTCGCAAATCATACATTATATTCTAATAGATGAAACTAAGGTTCAACATTCAATAACAACAATTTTTAGTAGGAACCATTCTCATCGTGTCGCGGTAGAAAACTGCTACATGCGTGTCCCGACTACCAAGTTATCCAATTCGCGAAAACACCTTGAATGATTTCTGCGTATTTCCTCATTGTTCCAGCTTGAATGGAGTGTTGAATTTTAATCAGTATATTTGTAAGGGTATTTTAAACCACTATTAGGTAGTCCACGAACCTGCGTCTCCCTGACTTGACTGGTGAAACAAGCGTACTAATTCTAGAGGAAAGAAAGTTCTAAACGACGAGTGGAACATCACGAGTTAACCTTAAGTTCCAAAGCGACAACCTTTTTGTCATTATGAATCTTTTCTCTTGCTGTTTACTTACAATCTTTTCGATATATTCACCCAAGCCATCTTGTTGAGAAACTCCTGAAATGTACTGAAATATGGTAAACACCTGGTTAACCTGGTTGTGAATTGAGTATAAATACATGTAAAAATATACAAATAGCATGTTGTAAAATTTTAATCACGGCTGTTTACTTCCTCAAGCCGTTGCCGTAAGCTCTACGATTGCAATTTAATTATACCTCATATGGGGGTCTCTGACCCAACCTCAGATTAAATAATTATCTCTCTAATTTTCTAGGTGGCTTATTTCTGGAGAAACTAATGTTTGAACCCTATAATTATCTAATCTACGTTTGAAGTAGTATTACACACACAGTTTCTATTCTATCAGAGAAAATACTATCTCCGTCAGAAAACTGTTCATATTAATCACATTTACAGGCATGATGTCTTACAAGTACTCGTAGTCTATGTAGGATTCAAAGCAATTAACGGACGGTAACACGAATAAATCTTCATCATCCTTTTTCTCAACTTCGAAAATGAACAAGAGCTATTAGAGACATCTTTGTGTATGACTATGAAACACCAGATTTTAGACTGTTCTACTTTAACCAGATTCAATATTCAAGTTACAATCATTCTGAAGACTTGAATTGAAATTATATCGACAACACTAGCGAGATGTAGTTGCAGTCGAAATACCTACTAACGTAATCAATGCAGTTGAGTTAATAATGTAATCATGTTATACCAACCAACTTTAGGAAGAGTTTGTAAGATTAGACGCATTATAGCACTGCTGCGGATTGCATTATGTGGTGGCTGCACGATGCAATTTACACTGAGCTTTCGCTTTTTTCCGCACAAACGGCGGGCGTCACGCTGCGCCGGCGCACGCCTCTAGTGTTATATAATGCGTCTTACATCATGGCACGTCACTACAACTAAAATAAGTGCTCTATCCACACCCGGTCACGGCCAAGGCTATGCGCCTTGTTGCCGACAATTATGCCGCGTCGTTGTCCGTAATGAGGATTTAGTGGGTGGACACGCGACCGGCGACGCTTGTTCACTTTTACTTTCAAACCGGTTTTGTTGACCTTCGTTTCCTGCGCGTTGTCTTTACTTCTCACCATTGCTGCCATTGCATTAGACTGGCTTTATTTGGCGTTTCTTTATCCCTAATATTGTAAACAATGGTGTTCGGTACTTCGCCGCTGGTACTCATAATCGGTACACCTACAGTACCTAATGTCTAGCGAACGCCCTTGACTGAACATCGACCGGTCGACCTTGTGAACGTGCAAATGTTTCTGTATGAATCTATTGGAATTGTTTTGATCGTTTCCAAGGTTTCGTGAGTTATTATGGTCGAATTTTGGACAATTGAAGTTTCCATTATAAATAAATATGTACTTTGTACCTATACATTTGATGCGAAAACGATTTTATATTGTTGGCTTCGATTAATTCATCTAAGGTTTCTTGTATTGTGAATATACGAAATATAGAATCGTTAATCACAAGCTGTTCCCTCCAAGTGGGAATGATAAAATAAAAAGAGAAAGTTTGAAACAGGAAAGTCTCTGTTCTCAGAGTAAAAACTTTTCTTCACATTACTAAAGATACATCATTAGATATTGAATACATTTCCTAGTAGTGCCTAGTGGCCAAGGCCGGTCAAGATCTCGGGGATTACAATGTTCAACTTTTTGCATGTTGCATTTGAAACCATGTATGTTTAATACAGACTGTGCAATCAGTCTCGCTTCTTGACGCCTTGCGGAGCGTAAAGTAGCTTGTTTACTACATTCCACAGACAGCTGTGTATTTAACGAACTATTCAAGGAGAATTTCTTATTAGATAATTGTAATAATTACACAATAACCAAACATAATATGACAAATTACTAAGCCATAGTCTATGTCTATGACTTGGCTAAGGCTCCTACGGCTTTATCATATCCATTTTTTTTCTAGTACTATAATGGAACTTGTTTTTCGAAGGGGAGTTTTATTCATCGAACCTTTATTTTTTACCCTATATTTGGTACGCAGCGTGTCTCATCTCACGCATGAGTAATGTTGGGCATAGAACTACGAGATTTTAATTTTGAGATCCAAAGTTGTGATACCAGACGATGATTGTTTTCAATCAAAATTCACCGGGGTTGAAGTGTATTTACAAATAAATCTGTCGTTTTCCACAAGTCTTTGAAATTTGCACTCGGTTTTTTTTGGATGTTGATGTATGCGTTTCGTTATGGGCAATATCACATGATTGAATGACGCTTGTGCAAACCCCGTTTAACCTTTCCACCTGCTTGTGGATGATTTCTTGGGAACCTACCAACCAAAATATTTCTTAGCAAAAGGAAGTAATTTCTTTCTCAACGTAACCAGAACAATAAAAGCAGTGGCAGTAGTCAATGCATCCTGAACCTAATTTTTGATATAGTTTTCAGCTCCACCAATAGTTTGGATTCTTTGCCTCTTCTCTTCCTATGTTTGGATGGTGATTTTTGAATTCATTTAGAAAAGGATTTCGAAGAATTAAAAACTCCTCCTTTTTGAAGTCATTATTACTAGTTGTCGCCCATACGGTCTAAAAATAGACCTCAAGAACATTAAAAACATTGTTTAGGGTTTTGGCAACAAGGAACACTGGCACCAAGCTTCGCGGAGATCCGATTATAAATGTGACTGATATCCCGAACCACACATACCGACAGGCAGAAGAAAGTGAAATTATCCAGTATGCTCTCGAAATGTAGACGATTCGGTCCCTCGATCTATAAAATACACCCTGCAACGTTGCACATACATGTCAGTCGTTAATGGCTGCGGGTTGAAATATACTCGTAATAAACGTCCCTTTGTACGGAAACCCGTATTATGGTTTTTAATATCCGGTATAGACAATGTGGGATTATGTTGATTAAGGATTCCAAAAAACTTCAAAGTTCATGTTAAAGTCAACATTGTCTACCGTTGAATAGTAAATTAGTTATTTCAATCGTAGTACATTACTGCAAAGTATAGACTATTTTACAAGTAAGTAAATAACTCTACTTTGCTCGTATGATGCATTGTAGAAGGTACCAATTATCATGAGTGACGTAATTTGTCTAATATTAGCTATTGCCCGCGTTTCCACTTGCAATAGTTCTCTCGTTCGCAATTCCCACGAGAACCGGTTATGGCGATAAGGAGTAGTCTTAAATTAAGATTAATGTGCTCAGGATCCCAAACTTTCTGTACCGGTTTTCATAAAATTCTTGTTTTTACGTCATGCTCGACGAGGAAACAAACAAACTTTACCATTTAACAAACTTTACTTAGTAGCAGTAGGTTTGCAGAGTTACCGAGCAATATAATTAGTATTGCAGACATCTTAGTTGTACTTTTTCATTCTAACATTTTAGTAAGTCTGTTAGATAGTTATTCGGTTGAATGACCTAGCTAGATGTAGCAGACTACCTGTTTCTGGTACAAATATTTTTGACACTGTTTGTACAATAGGTGCTATACTTGTATAACTGTTAGGTTTTATGTTATAATTTAATTTAAGTGTCCATAATAGCGTAAGTTACTATCGGCTCACTGCTGCACTACCTACCTTCGTACGTAGAAAGGTCTCTCTTCGCTATTACTATATAGGGGTCCACGATGTCGGGTGAAGGTCGGACATCGTGTTGTACCAAGATTTATCTAACTAAAAGCCCTATTGATAGGGCTTTTAGATTTTAGATAGATATTCTTTAGATAAATTTAGATAGATCCTTCTTCAGGGTTCTAGTCATCCCCTTCTGCACACTGTGAACCTGCTAAACAGGCTTTTCATCTATTCTACTATTAAGCCCCCTCTATTAAGTGTCCGCTCTCTCTATTAAGCTAATACGCACTCAAACATAATACTCTATAATAATACTGAATATTAAGTATCCATATATTCTTTCACAGGTATGCTGTTTATAGCATGTTTCATCGTGATGCTCGCGATTTTGATGTTCTGCTTTCCACGCCAGATCCGGGAAGACCCCTTACCAATTGCATTAAAGAAAAATTTAGCCTTGGAGAAACGGGAACCTATATTTAAAGGTAAGTTAGCAAAAATCCTATAGGCGTGTTTTTTAATTTCCTCGAAACTCATTTTGTTTTTAACTTGGGCCTGTCTAACCTCCCAAGTCGGAGTGTTCATGGCTCGAACTATCGGCCAGGAGGGTACGTCTGGTTTTGCCTTATGTGTCTATGTATAAAATATTGCACGTGGATAATACAACTAAGTCCTATCGTGGAACACCAAGGTAGCAGTTACTCATTAAGAGAAACCTACGCATTTCTACTTGAATATTAATATTTTTATTACACTTTCTTTTGAAAGAAGATGGGATTTATACTTTAAAATTAAGTTTGTCACGGCTCTAATGCCACAGAAATAGTAAAATTTTCATTTCGTTTTCTGCAATTATCTCATTGTAGGGGAATAAGTTACAAACTTTCAAGTATGATTGTGTGTTCCCCTTTCACACGTCTTTAATCGAGTGCAGAGACATTTGGACTGGTATTGTTGTATTCTTAAACACTTCATTTTTGTGTAGATGAATTTTATTGGCGAATTTCCAAAGAAAACAATTTTTTTTTGATAAGATTAAAAATAATGCAAATGCAAAAAAAGGTAAAAAAAAATAAAAATTGGATAATCTACCTGAGTTTCTTGCTGGTCTCTTCTCAGGAGAATCAACTTACCGAACCAGCGAAAGAATCATTTTCTAATGGTTATTTATGTACTTACTTAATTTAGAATTTTTATAATATTACTTGACAAAATTGTAAAATTTTGACATTCATATGTGCTCTTTATGTGCCTAAACTGAATGAATGAAATTGATTCTTTGTTTCTGAGATTCCACCAAGTGCCGTCAATCGACAGTATAAATAGACAGTTCATTTTCTAAGCATAATGTTAACAATGAAAAGGACCCATTCCTGGAATAGTAGTAAAATTAAACTTAAACGTTCTGCGTTATTATTTTTCAGATTTCTACGCGACAATAAAACGTCAAGTGACCAATGACATCCTGATGGTGCGTACCGCGAGTTCTGTGCTACATCTGATGCCGATCAGCGGGGTGTACAGTTTCCTGCCTAAGTACTTAGAGAAGCAGTTCTCGCTGCCGACCTCAGATGCCAACCTTGTCTCGGGTGAGGTACTAAGATGAACACTGTTTGAGTATTGGTGGAACTGTGCGATGCGGTGACTGATATCTACATCACTCATGAGACTGTTGTAAATAGCATTATTATATAACATTTATTTTTAAATTTCGAGGGTAGGTATAAAACATTTCATTATTTGTATAAACAATACTTATACATTTTCCATTCCCTATTCTAATCGCTGTCGTCTGTATTAGTCAAAGACGAATCAGACATCTTTCATCATCATCATCATCATCATTCACCGAGCCTTTTCCCAACTCAGTTGGGGTCGGCTTTCAAGTCTAACTGCGATTCGGCTGAACTTCGATATTTTCCGTGAAGCGACTGCCATCTGACCTTCACAACCCATGGGCGATATCGAAGTTTTGTTAGACCGGTCGGATTTTTGATTTAAGGGCTCCAACTACCCCTAACTACTGCCATAGATGTTAGTATGACAACCGGGACCGACGGCTTAACGTGCTCTCCGAGGCACGGAGGGGTCTCAATGTCTTAAGAAATGGTCACCCATCCTAAGACCGGCCTGAGTCGATGTTGCTTAACCTTTGCCATGTGTTAACATTGTCGGTTACCACTAGACCACGAGCCCCTCACGAATCAGACATCTTTATGACATGTATAAAATGTTGACAACTGCGGTACTAAATGTTTTCCTGTACCACGAAACACGCAACGACAGCTCTCGTCGACCAACTTACGCCATTACTGCGTACGAGTGATAAGGACAGATATAATAATCGCTCGTTATCGAAAATGTAACGGTCCGTGTGTTTACATAAATTCTCTAGTCTAGCCTTACTTTAGGTTGAAATTAGAGAATACTTTCATATCTTACTAATAAATAATACGTAAGGGCGATATACCCTGTGCAGTGGAAATTGTGTCAAGACTAAATAAATAGTGTCAAGTATCCAAAATACTTTAAATAAATATTTTACACATTTAAAATCGCAGTAATAACAACACTAAAGATTGCCTAAATGATGACGTGTCGCCGTGGGAATTTGTAGACTAATGTTAAAATGTCCATGTTCCAGGTCTGGGTGGTATATTGGTGATGGGTGTAGGTACCATCTCGGCAGGTATGGTTATACTGAGGACGGTGCCGACTGCGAGACAGGTCGCCGCCTGGACCGCTACCAGTGCCGCCATCTATAGTATTGGTGAGTTGATCTATAGTATTGTATTTAGATATATTAATTACTAGTGGTCGCCCGCGACTTCGTCCGCGTGGTATTTAGGATTTTTTTCCGTTCCCGTCGCGCCGCGTCATATTTTGAACAATTCACACAATATCTTTATAAATTGTAGCCTATGTGTTATTCTGATGTATAATCTATATTATTGTAAAGTTTCATTAAAATCCATTCAGTAGTTTTTACGGGAAAGAGTAACAAACATCCATCCATCCATACATACATACATACTCACAAACTTAATATTATAAAAAAAATTAAGACTTGATTGTTTTTTTCAATTGAATAGGCTCCGTAAAAACTTGAAAATTTTACTACTGTACTAGTATAATAATAATAAAGAGAGAGAGAGAAGAAGAGAGAGAAAGAGAGATAAGAATAAAGAGACTCTCGTTAGATTGTTGGATCAAGAGTCAGATTCAGAAGGCTGTTATCCTCGACACGTGCCGTATTGTTAGGAGGTTTCTTAGTCTGTAGCCTCCACCGTCGGTAGTTTGGGTCCTACTCCGCTACTGGTGGGTCACTATTTTTTATATTTTTAAATGTATTTGTGTTTTTTATAAATGTATTTAAAAATGTATAAAATAAGAATAGAAATGAATAAACGATATAATAATAATAAGTAACTACATCCCCGAGTGATATAGGCGACTTATTATCTTCGTAATGTAATTCTGTGGGAATTTAAATATTCAGGCTCCACCCGCCTGTGAAATCTGCTAGAAGTTTAAACTTTCGACTTGGTAGAACGTCTAGATCTGACACAAAGATGTAGTGTGAATAGTGTTGTGGAACTTTATCACACACACACATATATCACACGTATATCCTCGAAGGGGTAGGCAGAGGTGCATTTCACACCCACAATTTGCCAGTATTTTTAGTCCCACGGAATAGGGGGCAAGCCTATTGCCGTCACCGGGCACATTTATAATATACAAAATGGCCGAATGAATTTAATAAAAGTAGCAGCTATATTGTAATTTAGAAAAAAAATATAATTGAAAACCGTTGCCTTGCGATGAAATGTTGATAAATGGCAACAAAATCTAACGTGCCAGCCGCTATGGCGTTAACGATGTAAATAAAATATTCATTTGGGCCACTGTATTATTTATTACAAAAGCCCTTAAGACAATATAGGTGAACGGAAGGTCCCCTCTTAGCAAGGTATAAATCCACTTTTAAACTAGGATACAATAAAAGGTCTATCCTAGGTACTATCTTATTCTTTAATACAGGGTATTAGGTTGCTGCGCTTGGTCAGTAACGATAGATTTATGTTTAGAAAGATACTTTGGTATTTAAGTGTAAGATTTCCTAGGATACTTCCCGGGGAGGTCCGCCACTCCTGCTGGCCAGCAGACACCGTCTCTGTTCCGGTCTCTGCCCGCCACAGGCAGATGGAAACTGGCTTTACGCCCAGGCAGTAGGGTAGTACCGTAAACCTCCTGTAATAAGGAGTTAAAAACTTATACCATGCCTTATGGCCACGGGATGAGCGCATACCACATTGTACATACTATGCACTCACCTTTTGGAGGCGAATATCCAAGCTTCACCCAAGTTCCGGTGAATTATTTAACAGAACTACAGGTAAGCGTATCATGCAGGACCCCAGTTAATCCTAGCAAGATCAGGCAAAGATTCCTGTTTAAATTTGCTAAGACAACATCAGACGCAAGACAACATCAGACGAATACGACACGTGCGTACTCCAAAACCTGAAATAAACGAGAATCCACTGTAAAATTATTTTTATATATATAATTACACGCCAGCAACAACAACATTTTCTCTTAAACTCACCAAACGTTGAAACAAATTACAATAAATTAAATTGTAATGTAAGTATGTAATACGGACACAGCCCGCTTCTATAAAATGGATGTCACACAAGTCACGTGGAAATCACGTCGCCCACAGCGTCCAATCAGAAGAGAGCTAGTGTTGTCATTACTTTATCTCAATTTCAACCGAAATTCATACCATTACAAAAATACAACATTACAACAGCCAATTAAAGTCCTGGGCGTCTCGGACAACTTTATCAGTTAGAATAATATAGAAAATCTGCGAAATAAGGGGAGTATAACGCTAAAAACACACTGGTCCTTTATATACGAAATATGCCACGCGACGTGGAATACAGCGACACACTGGGACGCCTTAAATGAGTTTTTCGGAGTTTCTATGTATATTATGTATGTATTTAGAAATATATAAGTATTTATCAGTGTTTATCAGTTGTCTAAATCCCATAGCACAAGCTTATAGCTTAGTTTGGGCTAGATGACGTTGTGTGAGAACGTCCCAAAATATAAAAAAAAAATAGTGTCAAGGTTCCATCCCACTGTCATCGTGCGCGTCTTATATAATATATGAATTTAATCATAATGTATTAGTATTTAGATAAGTACTTTTTCTTATAACGATTAACGGTATTCTCTCATTCCTTCCAGGTATGATCGCTCTGATGTTCGTGTATTGTCCAGAAGAGAACTACCGTATGATGAGCGATACAATCGCGAACAGCTATTTGCCTTGTAGCCGCGACTGTAACTGCACGGATGTTCCGTTCAGCCCTGTTTGTGGTCAGGTCGGTATTATTTTAAAACTTATTTTCCGGCTCGAAAGACCAATTAGTATGCGATATGCGTGAAACAAATATTTGTACTGTCTCGGAGATAGAACCTGACAGTTACCTATTGGAATTATCGGGATATTTCACATGTAACGTTGGTTTGAGTTTCTGATATTTCTCAAAAAAGAACCTGACAGTCCGATATCGCAGGCGTTAATCGCGACAACCTTTAATTGCAGGGTGAATTTTTTTGTTCAGTAACTCGTTCATTTTTATTTTTAAGAGCAATTTTCTTTTGGAGTTCGTTAGGAAAAATCACTGGTAGTGGTTTTGTTCATTAACTAATTTATTCGTCATGTTACCCAACAAACAAAAATGTATCTTTATTTTAAGATTGAGGCTAACACAGTGGACCAGTGATCATGGAAATATATATGTAGACTACCAGTGACTTCCTTTAACTAATCCTGATAGAAAATTGCTCTTAAAAATATAAACTATATTGAACAAAAAATTGACTCTTAAACTCATGGTTGTGGCTAACGCATGCAACTAAATACCCAGCAATATGAAATTTCCAACTTTTCCAGCATTTACTACAAGAAAATAACTACATAAAAAAATAAACGAGTTATTCAACGAACAAACATTTACCCTTAAATTAAGATTGTGACTAACGCAGTGGATCCAATACCACCAAAACTAAATGTTGTCTCCTAACGAATCCTGATAGAAAATTACTCCCTAAAATAAATATAAACAAGTTATTGAACAAACAAAGTTCACTCTTAAAGTCATGGTTGTTGCTAAGATAAACAGCTAAATAACACGCAGAACTAAATTTAGACTGCCAGTGACCTCCTCCAGCACCTCCCAAAAGGAAATAGCTACATAACGAAAAAAAAAGTGTGTGTGTCAGCTCCGACGCACGACTGGAGTTTACTCCTTAAGTACGAGTATCTAACCATAACAAATTAGAAAGTTGCGCACTAGAGGTGCGCACCAAAAACGTGACACGATTTTCGTTACTTGTTAGTAGGTTTTACCCCTCGGATTTTTCTCATACCGGGCGCCTTATATATGAAAATCGATTCTTAAGGAGTAAACTCCAAAAATATGCAAGTTATTTGTCGAACAAAAATATTAAGATTGTGGCTTACGCAACGGTCGGAATACCACGCACGATTGAATTACGACTACCAGTCACCTCTCCTAACGAATTCCGAAAGAAAATTGCTGAATTAATTTTTTTCCGGGTTACCTTAATTTTGGAGTTTACTCCTTAAGAATCGATTTTCATATATAAGGCGCCCGGTATGAGAAAAATCCGAGGGGTAAAACCTACTAACAAGTAACGAAAATCGTGTCACGTTTTTGGTGCGCACCTCTAGTGCGCAACTTTCTAATTTGTTATGGTTAGATACTCGTACTTAAGGAGTAAACTCCAGTCGTGCGTCGGAGCTGACACACACTTTTTTTTTGTATTTTGTGAGGTAAAATGTATGTTTCCTTTACCTAGGATTCGTTCACATATCTATCGCCGTGCCAGGCGGGATGTCTCGACAGTCTGCAACTGGACAACAGCACTTGGATGTACACTAACTGCGCCTGTATCAACTCCTCAGTTTATGGTGACAGGGTACTTAATGTGTAAGTGAAACCTTTTATTATTTTATACACTACTAGCGGACGCCCCCGGCTTCGCCCGCTTGACAAAAATATATACTAAAAACCCCATGAGAACCACACTATCCATTGGTGAAAACCGCATCAAAATCAGTTGCGTAGGTTTAATGTAAGCATACATACATACGGAAGCAACTTTGTTTTATAATATGTAGTGATGATAGTGCTAGTGAAACGACATGTAACGAAATATTAACGAGACATGTAAATTACATAATTAATCGTTCACTTGACATCAACATCAAATTTTAAAGGTCTAAGTCTATAATGTTCATTTCTGTGTATCGCGACCAGTCGCAGTCGCACGCACATTTAGCGTCGATGACGTCATCGGTTGCATTAATTATTTTTATGCATAAATCAGCCATATTGTAAAATGATCAATAAGTATTCACGTTGTTCCCAGCATCGACCGCTACAACTTGTACGACGACCCTTCGTTCATGGAGTACCAGATGGACCGCGCCGTCAGCTTCGCGGTGACGGGCGAGTGCAAGGGCCCGTGCTACACTGTGTACGTGTTCATCGCGCTGTTCGCCTTCATCATGTTCGTGCACGCCAGCGGGGAGGTCGGCGCGGTACTGCTCATCATACGCTGTACTGATAAACGAGGTCAGTAGTACCTTTTAAAACAACCACAACCTTTTTGGGAGAATTAAAATTCCAGTAATCGGAATTTGAAATTGGAACACTATGCCTTTTTAACTATAATGAGGTGGGACTAGCTTAGGTCACTCGCCTAAAAATCGCAAAAAATACGTGACGTCAGCGACAACTTGAAGTTGTAAGTCAGTAAGGGTTGTCTCTTGTTTGTGACACGGCATTGACCATAGAGTTGATATTGAGGCATTAACGTCATAATTGTTGGTCAAATTATGCTGGCACTTTCCTGAAAATCCAAATGTTCGAATAATATTCTCTGTAAAGAGAGGAGGGCATGTTCTGTATGTAAGTACTATTCCCTATTTTGTGCTTGGAATTTAAATTTCGAACTGGCACGTTGCCACGTCAACAAGAGAAACAAAATGGAACTCTACCCAAAAACCTCTAACGCACACCGGTGACTTACGGCCCAGTTAAAACGCGTTCTGACTAAAAACTGGGTTTTGTAGTAACATAATACAACATCACGGTATTTATTGTTCGAACCAGTTTTGTTATATTAATATTGTCATTAGTGTAGAAAAGTAAATTAAGGATAAGCAACATCTAGCCAGGCCGGTTTTAGGATGGGTGACAATTTCTTAACACAGGAGACCCCTACTGAGTTGGGAAAGGCTCGGTGGATAATGATGAGTGTAGAATCAATAAAGAATTTGTGAACATTAAAAAAAAAAACTACTAATTAAAAAGCTTCTTTTTGAAGTCAATAACATTTTACATTTTAGAGTTTTCAAAACGAAAATCTCTTATACAACAGTAATGTCCGTCTGTGAGCAACTTTCAACTCGAGAACGGTAAGAGCTAGAGACTCAGTGTAAACGCCAATCGACTTAGCATAGTCGAAAACCCCCCAAAATGTACTTGACCTTTGACCTCGTGATCTCAAGGTCAAGGTCAAAACGAGATCAAATCGAGAACGGTAATAGTTAGAGACTCAAGACCAGCTGCAATCAACTCAGCATGGTCAAAGACCTCTAAAATTATGATGAAAAAACTTTCGAAAACTCTAAAATGTATGGCAAATTTTTGCCATATTTTTAACTTGTTTTTTTTTCAATAGATAAAGCAATGGCTATGGGCGTGATCCAGTTCGCGATCGGCGTGTTCGGCAACGTGCCGTGTCCGATAATATTCGGGTCGGCGGTGGACGCAGCGTGTCGCGCGCGGGACATGCTGTGCGGCGCTATCGGCGGCTGCATCTCCTACGATAGCGAACTGTTCCGGAAGTACTATCTAGGTATGTTGTCAAACTTTTATTTAAATTGGCAGTGTCTCTTTTTCATATTTTTTTCAATTAATATTCTCGATAGCAAAAAAATTGGACTCGACCTGTAATAAAATTTCATTGAGTCGATTTTTTTGCTATCCAGTGTACTTTAATAAAACTATTTAACATTGACAATCAAAGACCTTATAATACAACGGACATAGGATCTAGAACAAATCGCAAGAAAATAATGTCCCGAGTCGACCTATACATTATACATAGGCATACATAGATATAAACAAATTTCATATTAAAATTTAAACCTTGATTCAACGGAATAGTGTTCACTTTTGTTTGCACTAATTTATCGCATTACGTAGCTTCTATCTGTCCGCCTGACTAATTCACCTTATGCAGCTTATACTTGAACTACGTGAACATAGAAACAATGGAGTAGGTTTATTTTGTTAAAGTCTTTTAAGGATTCCATGATATGTACCTACGTAGGCGTAATAATTAATGTAAGACTACATTAATTCCATAATCTTATAAATTGTAATTACTTGTTTATGTTAGACGAAATAAGCTGAAAAACTAATTAACGACTGACAAAGATTTTTTTTTTCGAGTCAGTTTCATAATAAGTAACTGTAGTGTATGAATAACAAAAAGGGAATCAATGAATTTAACTAATTATAATATTATAAATGCCAAACTTCTTGCGGGTGTCAAAGTTCTTCCGCTTTCATTACTATTTTCATAACGCTATGTCGCTACGTCTACTACAAGATAGCCGTGTTTCAAGTGACTGAATTAGTTGCTAAAACTGCGCATCATTAATTTATTTTTATCTTATGGTTAATTTTTGGGATACGAAATTATTGGCTACTAGCTGATCACCGTGACTCCGCCCGCGAGATATAGTTATCTCGGCCCCGATTCCCGTGGGAATACATTACCGAGAATCCAAATAAAAAGAAAATAACAGTACATACACGAAATAAAATGACATGTGTAATTATATTTATGACAAAACAATGATACCCTGTGAAAATTAAAAACATTTTTGGGCTTATCTCCTCCATTCAATCAAGGGATTCTTGTACAAGTTTCATAAAGATCGGACCTCTTTTTGTTATGTCCATAAAATGAGCCGAACAAACAAGATTGTTATTTTTTGGATCAAAATATTCTTCTCGCCGTGCTAGGGCAATAATATTTTTCCATTGTGCACAGTGTACTGGATCCCGAGGAAAACTGAAATAGATGTTGGTTCATATAACGAAAAAAAAATCATAAAGAGCCAAGGCGTCTCCACTATAATCTTTGTTCCAAATAGTTTTATCGCTATCGGTAATCCGAATAAATCTGAATGGTCATTTTGTTAGTACATTATTCAGTGAAAATGAAATGGTCTCTTTCTTTTTACTGAGCTTGGGATGAGTTCGAAAGAGACAGATAGGTACTTCGGTATTGGACTGGATTGCAATATTTACTTTTGTCTTTTAATTTATTATCGACGAAATACTGTATTTTAAGTGAAATAATAAATTGCAAATAATAAAACAAAAGCTTATTTACTGAAAATATGATACACCGTCTTCAATTTCCTTTTTTTCGTAGTTTTTACACGTTTTTACAATACAGTACGGCATTGTGCAACGTGTTGTCGTTCAGTTGTCAAAATCAAGACTGGCGCGCGATTGTTTCTCTTTTAGCGTTTTGTTTCTCTTTTAGTTCGGACACTTTTGAGCGATGATCCGAAATCCATTGTATTTAAAATCATTGTTGACAATGGTAAAAAGATTCTTTGATGGTTTGATTGTGTCGCGATGATGGATGAAAGGAGATTGACGAAATCAATAAATGAGGTGAGGGTGACTGGACAAATTAGTGAAGGTCTTCTATGGTAGACCTACCTACTTCGATCAAATCAGAGATGTGTTGAAAAAAATGTCAGATTAAGCGTAAACGTAACTAATGATCAGTGATCGCAATCAGATATGAAAACGAATGTTGAAGAAGCGTAATAGGCAGTATTGTATCAAGTGGCAATCAGTGGTCGTAGCAACCAATGGGTATTAACCTATAAGCTTCCCATCAAAATAAAATAAAGACTACTAATAAAACTCTGTTTGATACTTTGTTTTAAGTTAACTAAAGGGCATACAATAAACGTGGCGGTTAACGTGCATTTGACACTGACACGAATGACATCTGGAAACTCGAATAAGAGAGCCGAGCTCTATCAGCACTTTTAAATTAAGTAGAGTTGAACGAAAAAAGTAAAATGACCTATTGCTGCATTATTACAGGTCTATCGGCGGGACTAATGTTCCTGGCGTTCATAATGGACCTGCTCGTGTGGAGTAAGGCGGGGCGCATCGACATGAACCCCGCGGACACGTTCCCCGACGACGCCGCCGAGCCCTTCACGCGCGCGCTCCCCGCCCCGCCCCTAGCGCTCCCCGCCCCTCCCCACCCTCCCCCCACCGACACGCAGCTCTGACACCTCACCATACACGAGTCACACTTCTAGGTGAGCTCCCCGAACACGAGTCACACTTCTAGGTGAGCTCCCCGAACACGAGTCACACTTCTAGGTGAGCTCCTCGAACACAACTTTCATTTAAGTCTAATAGAATAAACGGTTTAAAATGGCTGTTTGTAACAGAGATTGTTGCTGGCTACATAGTTTAGGTACCAACAGTGTTCAATAGAGCGTCGTATGGATATGACGTTATTTGATTTGTAACAAATGTCAACGTGATTTTAAATCTCTGTTTCAAGCAGTCTTTTTAAACTGTGTATTATAAGGTAAACAATAAAAATGACAGTTGACGTGCTTTTGACAGTCACCAATGACACCTGAAAACCCGACTAAATGAAATGTTATTAAAAAAGTGACCATAGAGCTAAAGAAGCAGATACCTAAAGAAACATACTATAGATAGTATACAATAAAAGTTTATACAATATTATAACTTGTGCGCGATAACTTGAGACCTGAGCGCCGTGATGACAGAAGGCTTGTAATTTGTACAGGTCCTAAAAATATCTAAAAATTACTTTACCTGCCCTATTTTATTTGTAACAATTTTCATGACTAAAAGTGATTTGGACGTAAGTCTCAACTTATCGCGCACGAGTAGTACAATAAATCTTCTCAGTGCGTTTCCCAATGAACAAGATCTATTGATATTTTATGGATTTTGAGGGTAGTTGGAGAATAAAATGTTTCAAACTACCCACATGAGTTATGATAATGATCGGTATGAATTATAAAAAGAGTGTGTAGTGAATGTTTAGTGTATTGAAATAATGTTTATGATAAGGAAACTGGCTGGCCAGCCGTTATGAGCCATAATAGTAGCAAAAAGGATTGTACATCTATGACTAAATGTTTTAAATACATTTAAGTCAATGTTTTAATAAAATCTATGTACATTTCCTAGATAAAATGACGTAAGTAACAAATACGAATATTATTTTATTCTTAGGTTTTATTTTTTTTTATTATAAATTTGGTTTATGACAACACTTCAACGTGATTGAACAATGAAATAATTTTACTATATATTATGCATTTCCTGTTGTATCTATGCATTTTATACACTAGTTGACTTATTTAATTATAATTATGCTCAATTTAATAAATGTTATAAATATAAACATAAATAAAATTATATACCTTCAGGCATAATAAATAAATCTTCATAATTAATTAATAATTACTATATTACTTGGCTGTATGAATTTGTTTAAAGCCAATAAACAACAAGTGTTTTATATAATATTATTATTCGGGAACGTAGACTTTAGTCTTTAGACGAATAAAGTGTTAATTAGAATGTGTTTATCAGTCTATAATAGTTGTTTAATGTTCATTGTTCGCTTGCTGTAAGTTGTTACATGCCAGTGATAGGATAGCTTTACAAACAGTTCATTAAGACGGTTCTTTTGTCCATAAACAATAGCTGTTATAACAATACATCACTTTCATAATATAGCATATCGTAATAATCACAGAGACTGAGTTTTGTAGTCTGTATGTACACTTTGTTATAACAACTAGGAATGTTTACAAACTGCACTGAAAAACTTACGAGTTACGCGAATTTGAACGATATATCGATATTATACCCATAATGAGATGATGAGCTGAAGCCAGTCCACCCGTGACCACGGCTCTTGTAACAGGGCCGAAACGTCGGGTAATAAAGAGGTATGTATATATCTCAATAATCGCGTAAAAGACCCGTCAGTCTTAAGTTTATAATGTGTACAAAACGCGAAAGTTTAAAGAAGTATTATACCCATATTCAACATCTGATTTCACATTTAACAAACATGTCATTTTCTTCTAAACCGATCAGGTGTATATAAAAGTACATTTAGTGGTAAAGTATACATGTGATACTTTACCACAACATGTACTTTAATATACACCTGATCGGTTTAGTCTAACGGCATCATCGAGGACATTACTATTTAGAATATTTTTAAATAAGATTTTTGCAAGATTAAATATAAATTCGCACCATCACGTATCGTTATTAGTGTTATAATACAATCTATTGGTGTGAGTAATTGTTTCAACGCGAGTTCATTCATATTTTTGTGGGTATATATGACGTGGTTGTTGTATAACAGAGTGTACATTTAGAGCCACAGAAATTACGATTATTGCGATTTTACATGGCTAGTGATTAGACTTTATTTTAGAGTTAGCATTTTTTTGTAACAAATAAATACTAATAACTGTACATAATAACAAACGAATGAAACAATATAATCACATAAAATAAAGTACTATAATAATATATGTAACTAGCATAATACTTCTGTTATAATTTCATATACATATATCTATTAGTTTTTCATATTTTTTTTGCTACGGTCTATCGTTAATATATTTGATCTATTTAAAAAAGAAAATGTTTATCACCTACTTAATATACAAAGTCGCAATGTAGTGCAATAATCACCTATACCGGATTTGTGTATAAAAATATGTACAAATTCTTTACCGGCGAATTTACCAAATTTGTATACTATTATTTCTATTGTTTGTTTTATCAAAATAATGTCTCAAATTCCTCGGTATATAATCTATATTATGTAATGTCTGTATAACTCGTTTAGATACACTGTAATAAATAGGTCTGATATAATGTGCATCATATTATAACGAAAGACCATAGTGTTAGTGGAATTTTAAGAATTTTTCAATTATAAAAGTCAGAGCATTTTTGTTATCTTCGTATTGTTTATTTACTAGCTACAAGGAATTGAAATAACAGATTCACAATAATGACTTTTTATAGTCGGGAAATTGGTATAAAATCTATAAAGTTGGGTCTATTTCAATTGAGATTTTATTTGCCATACATCTCGCACTCGTTTAAGAGTGATTATAGTCGGATCCTACCTTCTGTCCTATCACAGGCCGGATGACGCGCTCGTTCACGCCGCGACAGGCTTCGTCGCGCCGCAACCTTGACTTTACTGACTCCCGACGGATCAGACAGGCGACCGCAGGCCTCACCGAATGCGATCGTTCCCACGATCTGTCGGCCTGTCGGCCTGTCGGGGGAACAGGTCTTTAGAGTGATAAACCAATACAGTTACGATCATTCAGTTTAAACGACACCAATTATAGTTTGTCAACCATTTGCTATATGCAGTGTATCAGATTTCGGTTTATAAAACACAAGCATAAAGTGCATATTAAATCAAATTATCAACATTAGATCACAAAATAATGTTTAGAATTACAAGTACCTTTAATTATATTTTTGTATACAAAACTGGTAATGTGTATAATTTTATTATTTTTTACAGAACTTTATCTAAAGGAAATTATCAATTTATTACAAAACTATGATTTTAGATTAATTATCAAATTATATAAAACCTACTTAAATATGTATATATAATGTTATCTATGATAATGTTTCTACTTCAATCTCGGTATTTGACAAACCTACTTAGCCTAATCCTTTTCTATCTACTTACTTAACTATGTTCTTAAGTGCAATAAAATAGTAAAACATTTAATTGAAATCATAAAGTAATGAATCACCGTTTTTACACAATTATGAACTTATATTTATGTGTTTTGTGCATTTCACAAAAAAACCATCGCGTATTTTTTATACAAAAAATATGCTTCTAAAAATATAATATTTTAATATTTAAAAGATAAATGTTCCTTATTAAACATCGTGCATTAATTCAAGTGCAATTTTTTAACCTGTTACATTTTTAGCAAATTATTCATGTATACAATATTTTTTAATATATCTGTGTACACTTATATTAGTAATTATACTATGGACAATTTTTAGCGAATGTATATTTTATGTACGACTGTACAGCCAAGATTGTTTGCTTCAAAATAGATAAAAATGTACTAATGATTTATCATTATATAATGAAATGCTTAGATATGACTGGTTGGAAGTGAAATTGGGGCACAATGATAAGATTAGATTTAAGGTATGTAAGAAATGCGGCAGCGATCGACTTTGATCAATATACAGGCTGGTCAGAATTAGTACAATATGTGTATAAAAAATCAGCGATTGATAATTCCATTTCTGAGTTTTTAATGAGAAATATGCTATGAACATCCTGTATATTAGGCCCGAAAGCGTTACGTGTGGATTATCATTAGACCATTGTGTATTTTAACATTTATATAATACTTTTTATATACCTATTTAAATATAATATGTCATAGCTACAATTTATTCTCAGTGGTAGCTTTTTATATAATTTTGTTGTTTGTTGCTGTAATTTTACTGTATACGTCTAAGATTAATTATAATGTCTTTTCGTAATAGAGAACACAATTAACTAGTCTACGTTTTAGTTTTAGCGAATACCTCTATATTATAAGTAATAATTAATCCTATACCCGTTTTGTTCCATACATGCATCACGCGTGTATTATCTCAAAACCAACCATCAATTTATTATTATAATGTATGTAAGTATTTGTATATTATTTTATAAACTACCTACTAACGTTCCTCCACTTACTGTCTATTAAATGTATAAACCTATATATATTTTATAGACTTGTACAGTGTTATATGTGTATAAAGTCTACGAAAGTAATGCACACAATAAGTGAGTTAAGTTTTTTGTACACTTTAGTATCTACATATACATTTTTTATACAGGAATTATAATTTAAAGTCCGTCTTTGTAACAATAGGTACATCACATTTACAATTATTCGATTATAAGTACAGTGTAGATTTGTTATTGTGAGGTACGCTCACATATTTTTTAATTATTTGTAAATAAATTTTTTGAGATACAATATTGTTTTTATTTTTTAAATATAAATAATTCCCAACAGCTCATTATGAAGTATCACATATTTTTTAAACAATTGTAAATATTTTTTTGAGATACATTTTTTTTTTAAATATAAATAGTTCCCAATAGAACCAACAATTCATAATGAAGTATAAGAATGGAGTGTAGATATCTCTTATTAACGAATATTGAGACTACCATAAGCATACTAGGTATTCCCTATTCTGTGCCATAAGTTACACAATTTTTTAAGATAATGAGTTACGAGTCTCTTATGGGATTATATTGAGATAAATCAATAAATACCTCTTTATTCCCCGAGGTTTCGACCCTGTTGCAAAAGTTGTGGTCACGGGTTGACTGATGAGAGTTTAGAGTTCGGAAAATGTGGGTTTCTTCAACGATTCTCACTTTTGCCTCACTGACTATTGTGTTCGAATGGACGCCACTACAGCTACAGCCAACTACACTTGTGTCACTTGTTGATAACTGGATTCCATGGAGTTCGATTTTTGCTGAGCGCGTGGCTGGTGGGTTTTTAGGTCACCTCTGGCGCTCCGCAAAAATCGGGTTCCCAGATACTCACATACCGAACAACGTTTCTTGTCCTGCACCTGGAGCTAGTTAGGAATAACTAGTTCTTCTCAACTCAACTCTCAACTAATCAAGCATTACCTTGACATTGGCGAAATCATCGATGAACATCGATGGAGCGACGTTTTTAAAAAAAGAAGAATAACCGGATTCCATAATGTGAATAGTCGATATCCCGCCGGTTGATTTGGTCGATAACCGGCCAAGTGCGAGTCGGACTCACGCACAAAGAGTTCCGTACGAAAACGGCAAAAAAATCACGTCTGTTGTATGTGAGCCCTTATGCCGGTTGTACACACTCTTCGAGGCACCCCGAAACAGGCCGAGTGCGAGTGTGTACGGTGCTTACGATGTGTACAGGCATGCTCTCGACGAGAGCCTTCTCGGCCGAGGCTCTCGGCGAGAGGTTCTCGACGAGTGTGTACAGCCGCCATTAAATATTTATTATATTTTCTTTTTTAGTATTTGTTGTTATAGAGGCAACAAAAATACATCATCTGTCAAAATTTCAACTTTCTAACTATCACGGTTCATGAGAAGCAATAGGGATCCCGTTTAACCCTTTGGGTACAGAACCTAAAAAGACGTTTTCAAATTTGAAACGTTTTACAATAGATACATTGGTAGAGAAGATATAAAAATTAATATTCCTAATCGATATCTAGACAAAATATAACCACACAATTCTTATAAAGTACATACGTTCTTAATTTGTTTTGTTTAGTTGGTGAAGTTAACAAAAAGTTAATCGATTATGAACACGTGAACGATTGTGTTGATAACGAACTAAGTAATGCATTAAGCATAACAAAAAGACACCTACCTATCTAGCGTTAGGTAAGTGTTTTTCATGACATTTATAGAACACAATACTTATGTAATAACTTGGTAGGTGTTTTCCCAGGTATTCCTAGGGTTTACCCGGCTCTATAGAGTACCTACGCGCGCATGCGAGGAACGACCGATGCGGTTCTTTTGGTTTCAGCTGTGTTTGTTTATTATTATTGTTTGTCATTCAAGTTCTTTCTTAAGAGCAAAGATCGACTGCTCTGCTACGTAGCTGCACCACAGATTAATAAATAGTTACTACGTAACAGAAACATCACTCCCATACAAAAACGAAAATACCTACTCTATATTAACCTACAAAATTTTAATAATAATACCTGCTCCACATAACGAGGAGAATTGTACCTTAAACACGCGTTCATAGAGTCGAGTCTGTGTTGCCCGCCGTGCGAGTGACGCCATCGTAAGAATGCGCTAGGGTTGTACCTATGATGATTATTGTAATAAAACGAATGTTACGAATCAACCATTTTTTTATTAGTTAATCCAATATGTTTTAATTTTATATAATGATTTATATTTTTTTATTGACCAATAAATAAAAACGGCAAAGAAATCACGTTTGTTGTATGGGTTGTACCCTAAAATATTTATTTTATTCTGGTTTTTAGTATTTGTTGTTATAGCGGCAACATAAATACATTATTTACTATGTCACGTTTCAAGGTATACTAATTATCACGGTTCATGAAATACAGCCTGGTGACAGACGGACGGACGGACAGACAGACAGACAGACAGACGGACAGTGAAGTCTTAGTTATAGGGTTCTGTATTTCCCCTTTGGGTACGGAGCCCTAAAAAAAAAGTAAAATGTGCCCCCCCCACCTAAAATAATAAGAGAATGATAAAACAAAAGATATATATGTTGTACATTACCATGCAAACTTCTACCGAAAATTGGTTTGACCGAGATCTAGTAAGTTTTTGGCCTCTCTCGCATTTGGCCGTTTTTTATGTTAGCCAAACATAACGTAAATGAAACCCAAGTTAAAAATGCATTTGGTTATTATTAAAATAGTGTATACCATTTGCATACCTACTATAATCCGCACAATAATTACATGGTTTCTGCATTTCGAAGCGTAAGCGCGGAAAACGTGCAGTGCGGTGCGATGCGAGCGCTCAGGCGGGCGTTCGGCATCCCTCTGCCAGTTTGTACTCTCGAAGGTACGCCGAGCGGTAGGTATATAGCACGCGGCCTTGAGCGAGTGACGGAGGCCTGGCTGCACCCAGGTTTATCACTACAGGAATCACTACATATTATAAAACAAAATCCTCCACCGCGTCTGTGCGTCTGTCTATTCGCGATAAACTCAAAAAAATACTGCACCGATTTTCATGCTGTTTTCATCAATGGATAGAGTTGTTCTTTTCCTTTGATCCCGAGGATGTGTTCCCGCGGGAATTTGAAATCATTATACTATTTCACGCGAGCAAAGCTGCGGCCGTCCCAGAATATCCGTTGAGAATAAAAGAACTAACTACCTTATTTGGAATACCGCTGGATGTCTTTCGACTCACAACCAGGTTTTTCCCTCCGAAGGGAAGACTATAATTTTCTCTTGTCTGTCCGTCCGCTCTCATATATATCTCGAAAACGGCACGTGCGATTTAGATAACTCTTTTAGCATAAGTAAGAAATTACCCTTGCACCTATTCTAATCAAGCAGTGTCCTGCCTAAGCCCTAGCTTAGGCAGGTGTGTGAAATGTGATTTAGACCCGCTTTCGGTACTCGAGTACCCGCTATCCCCGCTTTCGGTACTTTCGGTAGGAGAGTACCGAAAGCGGGTCTAAATCACATTTCACACGGTAGGTACATATACGTTATAAGAATATGTAGAATAAAAATTCTCAGGATAAAATATTTTTTTTTTTTTTTATTTTTATTTTTTTTTTATTTTTTTTTGTACACACACAGTAAATAAAACAGTAAATGGATACAAACTAAACATGTATACAATGGCGCCACTTATCTCTAAAGAGATCTCTTCCAGTGGGCCTAAGAGAGGAGATCGTGATGCAAACAGGTCCTGATGTGTGTGCAGGTTAATAAACTTACATAAACTATAACTACATAAATACACAAATACATACATAAAAAGATATATAAACATACATAGACGTACAATAATTAAGGTAAGGAAGCGAGATAGTGTTCCTTGACTCTCTTCTTGAAGCCAGACACAGTTCTGCAGTTCCTTATATCGGTTGGAAGAGCGTTCCACAGTCTGACGGCATGAACGGAGAAAGAGTAGGAGAAGAAGTCAGATTTGTGGGAAGGAGATTGAGGCGGTAGGAGAGATGAGGCCGACACGATTCATCTGATGCACGCATCAGTGTGAACCGCTCCCGCAGGTAGGAAGGATATGAGGGATTGTGTAGGACATTGAAGAGGAGACATGATAACCGAGTATTTCTACGAAGGCGGATTGGGAGCCACTTGAGTTCCTTGCGAAATTTTGAGATGTGATCATACTTACGTAATTTAAAAATAAATCGGATACCTAAGTTTTGCAACCGCTCAAGTTTGTTTAAGAGCTCCTCTGAAGCATCCAGGCAGCAAGCGTCCGCGTAGTCCAAGATCGGCACGATTAGTGTTTGGGCCAGCGAGATTTTAGTATCGTGGGGCAAGAAACTCTGGAGACATTTAAGTGTTTGAAAGGTGAAGTGGACCTTCTTGCTGACCTCGTTAATATGAGAGCCCCAGGACAAGTTGCTGTCGATAATAACTCCCAAGTTCTTAGCGGCATTGGTGTATTTGATAGGGATATCATCCAGCACGATAGCTGGAAGAGATGCCATATCCAGCCCTGCCAACATCTGCCGACTGCCAATTACCATGGCCTGAGATTTAGTGGGATTTATGTGGAGGCCGTATGACCTTGCCCATAGGCTGATGGCACTCAAGTCATGATTCATGACAGCGATGGCAGTCCGATACTCGTTGAGGGTAAAGTGCCTATACAGCTGTAGGTCGTCTGCATACAGATGGAAGTTGGAAGAAATGACTCTAACTGCGGAGTTGATAAAAATGGAGAACAAAAGAGGAGAGAGTACGCCACCTTGGGGCACGCCCGCAGTGAGATTGCACCAGTCAGACTGAGCGTTATTGTAGCGAACACACTGCGAGCGGCCCTGAAGATAGGATTTAAACCAGGTCACAGCCTCCATGGAACAATTCAACGACTTAAGGATACCAAGGAGAATGTCAAAGTCTACCAAGTTAAAGGCACTACTGAAGTCCAGTAGCACCAATACCGTAAGAGATCTACTCTCCATGGCCCAACGTATGTCGTCGGTCACCTTAAGAAGTGCCGTCACAGTGCTGTGACCTGTCCTAAACCCAGATTGAAAGGGACTAAGGAGATTATTCCGTGTCAGGTAACTAGTCAACTGGCGATGTACTATATGTTCAAGGACTTTGGATAGGAATGGTAGAATGGATATAGGACGAAATTGGGACGGGAGAGAAGGGTTTGATGTTTTAGGTAGTGGAATAACTTGTGCCTGTTTCCAAGCACTAGGAAAACAGCCGGAGGAAAGGGAGAAATTAAAGATATGAGTTAAAATGGGGATTACGGACGGGAGAATAGGAGAAAACATTTTAGAACACAGCTGATCGTTCCCAACAGCAGAGGAAGTGATGGCTAAAAGAGATTTTTGGACGTCATCCTCACCAACCGCAGAGAGATGAAATGAAACGAAGGGCATGATGGGACCGGCAAAATAGACAAATCGAGCAGAGTGTTGGCCCTAACAAGCGGGTCAAGTGTTACAGGTGGGAGAGAGAAATGCTTATTGAGGGCTCGAACATCGATGTTGTGACAATCAATAGTTGGTGATTTGCCGATTCCATTAGCTTTAAGGAATTTCCAGACGTCTGAAGAGTTGTGGTTGACAAGAGATTCGTGAAAATGGCGGCGTTTGGCATCACGACACAGACGACCACAGCGGTTGCGAAGGTTCTTATAACGAGCAAAATTGAAGTCAGTCGGACTACGCTTGAGCCTCCTTTTAGCCCGGTCACGGTTAGCCATGAGCTCTATGATTTCAAGCGTAATCCAGGGAGCGGGGACATGCTTTAACCTTACCCTACGTAGCTTTAGCTTCAGTTTTATATGGAGTCATGTGACCAATATTGTATCGTAAGTTGGCGGATTTTATATGTAAACTAGCTGACCCGGCAAACGTTGTTTTGCTTTAGGGGTGGACTACCCTTAACATTTAGGGGGATGAAAAATAGATGTTGTCCGATTCTCAGACCTACCCAATATGCACACAAAATTTCATGAGAATCGGTCAAGCCGTTTCGGAGGAGTATGGCAACGAAAACTGTGACACGAGAATTTTATTTATTAGATTGAAAATGGCACAGAACTTGATGTTGTACAAAATAACCACCCTTCGGAGACAGGAGTGTGAGCGGCAGTAAGCCAAGGTGTACCCATGACCCGTAGCGTATTCGATTCACAGATCTCTTTTATTTATATACTAATCCCTTTTCTGTGATAGCACTATCAAAGAATAGGGAATAGTACTTACATACAGAACTTGCACTCCGACGTTAAGCACATTCTTTTGTTTACAGAGAACATAATTCGAACGTTAGGACAGGAAAGTGTCAGCATTTTTTGACCAATAATTATGACGTTAATACCTCAATATCAACTCTATGGTCTTCTTCTTCTTCTTCTTATGAAAACGTGGCTCCATCGATAATGATCGATGCTTCGCCAATGTCAAGGTAATGCTTAATTAGTTGATAGTCCCGCACAGAAGAACTAGTTATTCCTAACTAGCTCCAGGTGCAGGACCAGAAACGTTGTTCGGTATGTGAGTATCTGGGAGCCCGATTTTTGCGGAGCGCCAGAGGTAACCTAAAAAGCCACCAGCCATGCGCTCAGCAAAAATCGAACTCCCAACTCTATGGTCAATGCCGTATCACAAACAAGAGACAACCCTTACTGACTTACAACTTCAAGTTGTCGCTGACGTCACGTATTTTTTGCGATTGTTAGGCGAGTGACATAGGCCTGGTACTAACATAGGAGCCTCTTCAATACGAAAGGTTGGCTAGTGTTCTGAACTTTTCTCTATATTTTTACTTTCTGTCTACTAGACAAAGTGTCTAGTAGACTTTACTATACAAAGTGGTATGCGGTATGAAACATAATCTGATATCCCAGGCAACAGCTATCCACTTAAATTTGTTGAAGTGCCCGAGGGAGGCACCTTTTCTCCTGAGACACTTTTTCAGTAAGGAAATTTACCTATTCTAATTTTTAGGGTTCCTAAAGGTCTCGGAACCCTTATAGTTTCATCATGTCCGTCCGTTCGTCCTCGGCTTTTCTTTCAAACGGTTAATGTTAAAAACATGAAACTGCATGGATATGTTTATTTACTACGACAACAAAGTGCTAAAATAAAATTTTGAAAAATATTTTTTGGGATAGCTCCCTACACGTAACGTGGAGATGTTTTTTTTTTCTCTCACGTCTACTCCGTCATGTGGGGTATTATTAGATAGGTCTTTTAACAACATAGAGAGGTTGCTAAAATTGTTTTTTTTGATTTAAGTATCTGTTTGCGAGATATTTAGCTTTGAAGAGCATATTTTTGCGAAAACAATGCGCCCCTAGGAAAACTATAACGGATCAGATAACTCAGTTAGTTCAGGAGTTATAGAGGCTTTTATGGGTAACTACGGAACCCTATCTCATGCGTGGTTTGACACGCACTTGGCCGGTTTTTTTGTCATAAACATAATCAGGTCATTGAATGTGATGGATGTCGTCAGTGTTTCAGTACTTAGGTAAAGAGGAAAATACAATAATTGTCCGATACTCCTCGTACTACTCGTGCGTTAAGTACAACATGACACGGTTGACAAAAACTGTATGACTGGATTATTTGCAATTTCGTTTGGATGGAATAGGATGATTGTCCGTTTTGGACAATGGTCTGGGTGGAGTATAAAACGATGTACTTCTGGAGAATCGACCTCAGTTGTTTAAACAAGCTCCAACATGGTCAGATTAGTATTTGTCGCCCTGGTTTGCCTCATCGCCGCTTGTTCTGCTGCTCCAGGTATACCTACTATACATTTACAGTAATTCCTAAGAAAATAATTTACAAAGGGATAAGGCATAGAGCAACATGAATTTGGAAACTGCTTAACGTGTTGATCTAAGGGATAAGGTATCATTTGTAACCATATCTTGTATTGGCTTTCTACAGTGATTAGTTGAACTCGTTTTATTTCAATTTTAGTGCTAAAGTTTAACTACAAGTCGTTAAATAACTCAATGTATTCAAGTGGATTTTAAAGACAATCAATTCTGTAGCAGCAGTAAATATAATAATATGCTTACCACGTATGTTTTAAAGAATACCAGCTAGGAACTTACTGCGAGCTGTTACCATTTCACTCCTCCAGTTGAGCTAAAAGTGCTTAAGATTACAATATGTTGTAGCCAAGTTGTAGCCTAGTGGGCGGTGATTCTACTCACGTCCGCCACTTGAGTAACTCCATGACCAGGCGAACATAAACGAGTTGTTGAGCGATGCCTAATATTTGCATATAATTTTAAGATAAAAGAATGATAGTCTTATACACAGGAGAACGAAGCAGACGTCACGGATACGACTACGGCCACGGGGGTTACGGTATTGGACATGGAGGGTACGGCGGCGGCGGTCGCGGCCATGGAGGGCAAGGTTACGGTGTTGGCGCAATACCACTCTCACAATCCTACAGTCAATCAAAGGCTTCAGCTAGTTCCAGTTCCGGCGGCGGAGCTCTGGGATAATGAGGTTGGTAATAGCATGCAAGTTTTTGGTTTTGGTCTCAATATTAAAATAGCACCTATTTCCAATTTAGTTTTTGTGGAGAAAAGGAGATAGATGAAACAGATATATGAATCGAGAATACAAGAGCAGGCTTGCTAATCGTGGATATTCTTCTATCAAATCATGGCAAATTATACACTTGAACGTTGAGGAAGCAAAAACATAACATTTTCGTTCGTAGCGTACAGAAAAAACTGGTTTTAAATCACTCCAATGGGATAGAGACGTTACTCTATGTATTGTAAATAATATTATAGGTAATTTATAAGTAGATTGGAAACATTTTGGAGTTGTCAGAATGTAACGATATACCTTTTCTTTTGCAGATAATTTCACCAAATGTCTGCAATCCAACATAAATGAAAACGGGAAATGCTAAATTAGATTACAGATAGTTCAGCTTCTAGCTTAAGATTGTGATAATCTAACCTAAGTTGTTAAATATAAACCCTGTATAACGAAATCCAATATCGTAAGCTTGTAATTTTAAATAAGTTATTGTGAATCGATCTGTCTTTTATTTTTCATTTCTTGATTTAGATATTAACTGGAGTGCTCATTTATTGATTTACTGCAATACACACCAGGTGCACACATAGGTGTAACATTCCTGAGCCTGCCCTTTCGTAAATACGGGCTTTTTACATTTAACTTAACTTTTGTAATGATTTTCTTTTAAATTGGTTGATTAATATTCTCTATATAGCCCAGCAAACTTCGTACCGCTTGAAAGTTTACCTTTAAACCTTCCCTGAGTTTTCACAAATATTTCAAGACCTCAGACAGCCAAATCGGCCCAGATTTTTTCGAGTTTTAGCGAGACAAACGAACGGCTATTAATTTTTAATTATAAGATTGGCTGTCCTGGCGAACTTTGTACCGCCCTTTTAAACCTACTCTGAATCTTTTTTTTAATATTTGTTTCGCCGAATTGACGCCGCCCGCCTGGTGGTAAGTCGTGACGACGTCTAGCTATTGTGGGCCACTCTCACAGCACACAATACTATAGAGAGTGGCCCTCAACTTGACGACCTACTGATGTGCCTCTTCACGCTCCGCTCAAAGAACTCAGGATTATATGTGGGAGGAAACACGTGCACAGGCAGGGCGTCCCAGGCCACTATCGTTCGGCAGAGAAACGAACGTTTAAAACGTTCAGTTCTCGCGAACATGCTGTCCACTGTGTGGGAGTGGCATCTCTTCCCGGCACGGGTTGTTCGGGATCGGAAGGAAGAGGGTGGGATCAGATTGAAGAGCTCTTCAGAACACTCGCCCTGGTAAATACGGTAGAAAAAAGTAAGTAAAAGATTGATTTAAAGAGTGGCTGTGTAATGCATATATATACCTACCTATATATATAGATATGGGCGTGATGTATGCCTGCCTGATTTATAAGTTGTAATCAGTAAACGGATACTTAAAACCTAATTCTGTCATTTTGTTATTCTATATTTTTTCAAATATTTTACGAGATCGTAAACACAAAATGTCATAACTGCAGAATCTGTGAGAAAACCTTACATACTTTTTCATAGTTTGATTCATTTAGTGATCGATCAACATAGACCAACGCGGTCGTCGTATACGCTGTCGCCGTATAAACGATGTTTATCAACTGATAAACAAATCCATCTCCAAAAATGCAGACAGCTATAGACCATCCTATTATATGTTATTACCCACTAGTGAATTCGTTCCACCAATCACACTCGTTATCGCTAATTGTAGAACTGACGAGTGATGAACTTTCAGGAAGTAACTTATAGATATTTAACCAAAGCGCCATGGTGTGGAAAAACAGCATTATCATCCACCGAACTGTTTTCCCAATCCAGAATATGGGGTCGGCTTTCCAGTCCTACTGCGATGCAGCTGAATTTCGATATTTTTCGTGAAGCGAATGCCATCTGACCTCCACAACCCATGGACGATATCGAAGTTCTGTAGTTAGACCGATCGGATTTTCGTTTAAGGCTCCAAACACCCGTAACGACTGCCATAGATGTTTGTATGGAGGTTAAAACAGCATAATACCAACTAGTGGTCGCCCTATGGTCGAACAGTAGACCTCGCGTGCATTAAAAACATAATTTGAGCGTTTTGCCCCAATCCAAATATAAAAATTAAATCAAGGAACACTTGTGCCAAGTTTCGTGAAGATCAGATAAAAACTGTGGCTGCCACACACACCGACAGTCAGACGGACAAAAGCAATATTGTCCAATCTTAAAATGTAGATCGCTCGCTACGTACGCTCGGTCAATAAATTGACTGATGGAATGTAGTTGTAATGAACGCCCTTTCGGAGACAAAAGAATCAACAATCAAATACACGCTTGTATTCTTTCAACAGTTGGGTCAATGAAGTAGGTGCTCGTACTCGTATCACGAATGTCTACATAATGAGGTATGAGAATCAAACATGTCATTTTGACATTGTGTTCGCTACGTGTCGTCATTTGTATAGTTTTTATCGATCCACGTTGAACTGAATCGAATAATATAATAGTCATTGTTATTATTTGTTAGTCATCATCACCTAATGCGTGACTATGATTTATATCTCGACGACCTACAGCACAGCCAGCGCTGACTTCAGTCGATAACCAAAGATATCGCAGAAAATAAAAAAAAACATTGGTTGAATAAGTCTATCGAATTTAGTCGACACTGTCATGGGTTTTAGAATAAGATTATGTTAATAGATTTCTCGTTCGCAGTTCTTACGTGGATAAAATGGACCTAACTACTGTGTATCAATTCAACAAGTGGTCATGTGATATATTTCATCCAAATTGATTCTATTGTTTATGTGATTGAGTAAAACAATAATTCTGTTATCTAATATAGTTACTATACTGTGATACTTAGGTAATCAGTTCGCGAGGGCCCTTGCGATAAGGAATCGCCACCAACGCGGTGGCGGTGAGACAGGTCATGGACTCATGGAGAAGTGGGTGGAGAGTCCACACGGTGACCTTACTTCTCGTGTGTCGCAGATGATTACCGCATGATGGCTCACGATCCCCCCTTGCGGACACGCCCTCATGGGTGGTTAAATTACGCCCCGTCCGCACCCGGTACGCTTGGCAAGTGTGCTTCAAGCTGTAATCGTAAAACAATGAGTTTGCTTAAACTATTCTTAAAATATTAAAAAAGAAATTATAAATAGATCACAAAAACTGATGTCATCGGCGGGACTCGAACCCACGGCCTTTCCCTAACAGGGGGACTACTCTGACCAACTGAGCTACGATGAACACTACCGACTACATCGAATTTTTGCTTCATATCATATTCATAATTTCTACATCGCGCTATTAAGGTTGGCGTTGGATCCCGGCGTGGGTATTCGTAGGTATTCCTATCTGCGTAATACCTGACAGTCCACTTAAGATCCAAAATAGCGTTTACCGTAGATAGACCATCTCGGAAGCCAAACTGGTTATCGTGCAAGTTGACATATTTATTGAGCCGAATGTTCAGTAGACTATCAAGCACTTTCGCAATCAGAGTTGCCAGAGCTATAGGTCTGTAGTTATTAGCGTTAGATATGTCACCCGACTTATTTTTCTATTGAAATTTTGTAGAAAAATAAACTGAATGAACTAATCCAACACCAACACATATTGAACTAACTGTAATAATTGTGATCAAAACTAATTGCTGTGATATAAATATAAGAGTATATGTACTAAGATTTATAAAAGTTATGTACGTATTTGCAAGCTTTCGATTGTAATAAATAAGGATACAAATAATAAATGTTTGTTTTTTTTTTTTGTTTAATTATAACAGCTGGCATGGAAAACGTCTAATTGGATTGGAAGTAATATTATATATTAAGCGGAATATTTCACAATAATATCATATGAAGTTACCAATTTTGTACACGACTGTACTTCATACAAATGTAGGGCAAACGAAAACTTTTTATTTTCAAATTAAATCAGCTCAAATTTATTGTAGCTTCATACGACTATTTCACGACTATTTTTTGGCATAAACTAAACCGAAAATCGCAGGCGTTTTCAAATGTTCAAGCCATAATCCTCATCAGGTTACCTTTATATCTCTGGAACCTTTTAAGGACTATTTCTGAGATTTGGCATGTCGTTACGACTATTTCATGACTATTTTTTGGAACTTAAACCAATTCGATAGGCTTTACCGTTTGCTTGCACCATAGATGAGGATTACAGCTTTGACGTTCAAGCCATAATCCTCACTAACTTATAGCTATAACGCCGAAACTATAATACGACTATTTTTTTTACATGTACGACTATTTATGACTATTTAATGACTATTTTTTAGCGTTGTCAAAATTCGTTTTCATTGAGATTTCATATATGAGGATTACAGCTTGAAGCACACCTTGGCAATAGACATCAGGGCAGACTTATTGATAAAAGGTAAGCACCCCAGCTGCAGGGCGTAATATTACTAATATTTTAGTTTCATACGACCCCAACGACCTCTACCATATTGTACCTATCGTTTGCAACGTCAACCAAATATAAATTTTAAACTACTCAAACAATAATAAATCCAAAAAACTTTATTACAAATATTCCAATCAGCCAGTCTTACCTGACCAAGCTGGTCAAGGGGCCTACCGGGACCCAGACGGAGCAACCCACGCCGCCTTCCCCGAAGGCTGGGTCATCAAGGACGGCACCCAGGACCGCGCCCAATGCGGCGCCCATTTCGCCGCCACAGCCGGTGCCGCCTACTCTTACTGAGCTCATGGCGGCGATCGAGAGGCGCCTTGGCGTCCTTGAGGACCGGGCGTACCGCCCTGCGCTGACGCAGCCCGCGTTATCCTACGCGGCTGTTGCTGGTGCCGGCGTTGCGCCCCATCCGAGAGGCCGGCCTCCTAGCCGCCGCCCCACCCTGCCCTCGTCCACTGTCCCAGCGAGGCGGACGCCAGCCGAGGCTGCGGCCATTTCGCGGAAGGGCAAGGGGAAGGGCAAGAGGAGTGCTACCCCCGCTGCCTTCAGGGCCACTCCCGCTGCTGCTCCTGCTGCCTCTTTACATCCCTCCAGACGGGAGGGATGGGAAGTAGTGGGTGCCAAAAAGCAGCGCAAGAGGGCCAAAAAGAAAGCGGCCAGAGCCGCCGCGGCGAAGGCGCCGAAGAGGCCCCGCCCTCCTCGCTCCACCGCCGTCGTCCTGACCGTGACGCCGGCAGGTGTGGAGAAGGGTGTGGGGTACGCCGATGTCCTGAGGCAGGTTAAAGCCTCAGTGAACCTCTCGGCCCTCGATATTCAGGGGGGGCTCCGGTGTAAAAACACCCGCACCGGTGCTCGCCTCCTCGAGGTCTCCGGCGCCTCCAGCGGTCCCAAAGCGGACGCCCTAGCGGCTCAACTTAGGGTCGCGCTGGACGCAGAAGCCGTCCGCGTCACCAGACCTACCAAATGCGCCGCATTGCGCATCACGGGTCTGGAGTACTCCGGCTTAAACGCCGGAAAATCACTGCCCCCGGACCCGACGGCATTCCTGGCCGTGCATGGGCCTCGACTGATGGGGCTCTTTAGCGCATGCCTCGAAAGGGGCCAGTTTCCCAAGGTGTGGAGGACGGGGAAACTGGTCCTGATCCGTAAGGCGGGGCGGCCGGTGGACTCACCGTCCGGATACCGGCCGATCGTGTTGCTCGACGAGGTGTGTTAGCTCTTTGAGCGAATTATCGCGGAACGCCTCGTCGAGCATCTCACGAGTGTGGGGCTAGACCTGGCGGATAACCAGTTCGATTTCCGTCGGGGACTCTCCACCGTGAGAGCGATCATGCGCGTGAAGAGCCTGACGGAGGACAAGGTGGTGGTGGCGGTGTCTCTTGACATCGCCAACGCGTTCAACACCTTGCCATGGAGCTGCGTTAGGGAGGCGCTCGTGTATCACGAAACGCCTCTCTACCTCCGTCTTATTGTCGGGGCCTATCTCTCGGAGAGGGCCATAGCTTTCCCCAGCTGGCTCGGGCCAGCTCAGCGAGATATGTCGTGCGGTGTTCCACAGGGGTCGGTCCTGGGGCCGCTTCTGTGGAACATCGGCTACGACTGGGTGCTGCGGGGTGCGTTGCCTAGGGGCGTCGGCGTAACGTGCTACGCCGACGATACCCTCGTCACGGCGCGGGGTGCAACGTACCAGGAGGCAGCACTCAAGGTCACGACGGGTGTTGCTCGAGTCGTGGGTCGGATACGGCAGCTGAGACTGGAGGTGGCCTTAAACAAGTCCGAGGTTCTGTGTTTTCACAGACCTCGGAACGGTCCACCCGGAGGTTCCAGCATAAATGTGGGAGGCGTTAGCATCGGCATAAAGCCCTCGATGAAGTACCTAGGGATCGTACTTGATAGCCGATGGAACTTCGGACCACATTTCCGGAGTTTGGTCCCCAAGGTAACGCAGGCATCGGTCGCGCTTTCGCGACTGATGCCCAACCTAAAGGGACCCAACGCTTCCTGCAGGAGACTGTACCTGGGGATCGTGCGGAGTATGGCCCTATACGGGGCTCCCGTATGGGCGGATAGGTTGGCGGTCAAGGGGAACGTGACTCTGTTAAACAGACCACTTCGAACCTTGGCCGTCAGAACCATACGGGGGTACCGCACGATCTCCGGAGAGGCTGCATGTCTCCTAGCCGGGACCCCTCCATGGGACCTGGAAGCGAGAGCCCTTGCGTCATTGTTCCAATGGCGCAAGGAGGCGCTGGAGCGGGACCACAGGCCTGCGTCTCGAGAAATCGAGGACCAGCGGTCCCAACTCCGCCAGGATCTCATGGAGTCATGGAGGGTGCGACTTGAGCAACCCAAGTGGGGTACCACCACCATCGCGGCGGAGAGACCGAACATGGACGATTGGTTGCAGAGGCAGCATGGTGACCTCACGTACCGTGCGACGCAGATCGTTGCCGGGCATGGATGCTTCGGTAGCTATCTGTTTCGCATGCATCGTGAGGTCACACCCCGGTGTCAACACTGCGAGGTTTCCGACGACGACACCGCACTCCACACGTTGGTGGAGTGCTCTGCGTGGGCGAGTCAGCGCCGGGACCTCGTAGTGGGTCTGGGCGTGGATACCCTCTCGCTGGAGACCATGATTCAAGCCATGGTCTCCAGCCGGAGTAGGTGGAACGCGGCCGTGTCCTTCTGCGAGCAAGTCATGCTCGCGAAGGAGGCGGCCGGGAGGGAGAGGGAGCTTACCCTCCCCGCCGAGTTCCGTAGTCGGCGGCCAGGGCGCCCCAGAATCCGCGACTACGCCCAAGACTATCCATGATCGGGGCCTGAGGACGGCGGCCATCCGCCGTCCTTACAGAAGCAGGCTAGAAGGGTTGCGTGCTGCGGGGCCTTTGCCCCATAGCACGCAACCAGATTCACTCACTGACGCGGGATAAAACCCTTCCCCAACGACGCGGGATTCTCGTCCCGACCCAACACCCGAAGAGACCACAGAGGTGGTCAAAGTCCGCCGGGCGCCACTGGACATACCCTCTACTAGTAACCAGAGACGCCTGGCAACGGACGTTAGAGCGGCCGCGGCCTTGGCCGCGGAATTAAAAAAAAAATAAATATCAGCCAGTCTTTTGAATACTGCTGCAGCTAGAAGTGCCACAAAATTCAATGTGATATTTAGTAGCGTCGCTCACGATCATACAATTGAAAGAGTGGTTTAAAGGACAATGCCCAGTAGTCGTTTCTTTTTTAAAAACCTAAATAAAAGTGTATGGCTACCTAAGTAAATTGATAAATCATAAAATATTTTTTTAACAATCTTTTAATTCACTCGAACAAAATATTTTTTATTTCCTATGAAAGTACGATATCAATCCAATTTAATATCCGATTTTCGCTGTCATACAAAATTTTATTTTTCAAAACATTTACAGTATTATTACAGGATAATCCCAATACAACACTGCAAGTAAAATACATGGTTATAACTTAAAAATTGTGCAGCAAACATGAGAAATTATCAATTGAAATAAAATAGGTAGGTAATAATAATAATTAAATTAATTTATATAATCCATTTATATCTTGTTTAAAGTAATTACTGAATGTCAAATTAATTTATTAAGTCAAATCAATTTATTAAGTCCTAATTAATTAATGTCAAAATTAATAAAATATTCTAATTGTAATTTACTAAATTTTAAATTATTAATGAACGGAAATTACTTCAATGGAACATACTTTTCTACAACAATCTTGAGACTCGGGAGGGTGCAGTTATATATATGTCGATTTCACTAATAATAATTAAATTTAAAAGTTCTATGGCGTGCCATATAGGGGCGAACTGGAGTAAATTAGTTCACGCTACGGGGATTCTAAACGTGTGGGGCTGGCGACGCGCACCCACGTATCCGTCCGACGCGCACAGCTGCAACCTCGCCAATATATCCGGGTGGTGCAACTGCCGCGCAGGATCCGCCACACGTATACCACCAGCGCCACCTCGCGCCGCACGCTCAGCCTCACGTACCCCACCATGCCAAGCACAAACATGCTAGGGTACATTAGCGGGTACAGTGGGTAGACTCCATATTGTTTGTAATATAGGAAGCGAGTGAACTTATTCTGGATTTTTTCCAACATTAGGCTATACTTAGCCTCGTGCGGACTCCAGATAATGGCTGTTGATTCGAGATGACTCCAAGCGCATTATATACCATTTTGACGACTAACATATTATTGAAGTCCTTACAGGTTCTTATAATAAATCCCAAACTTCTGAATGATATACTACATATATTAATGATGTGCTTACGAAACGTTAATTCTGGTACCATTACGACCCCCAAGTCACGGACACATCTAAGCCGCGGAATAGTGATACCCCCCATCGGATAATCGTATGCAAGTGGAGACCTAGTCCTGCCATACGTCATTACTCCGCACTTCGAGACATTAAAATACAACTTGTTGTTGTTACTCCACTGTACAATGCTGTCAATGTCTTCCTGCAGTCGACACGCGCTTGATGCGTCTGCTACTGCAATATAAACTTTCAGGTCATCCGCAAAGAGCAGACACTTCGCGTGCTGCAAAAGATCATTGATCATCATTATAAATTCCATAGGTCCCAAATTCGATCCCTGACTTATACCAGAAAAGGTAAAAAACGACCCAGATTCATACCCACCATAGTCCACGTACTGTCTTCGCCCACCGAGATAACTCGCGAAGAATTGGAAATTATTTGTTACGAAACGGCGGTCCATTGCAAAGTGGGTAATATCCTTTAGGGTGAATCCTAAATAAAACAATGGAGCATATGATGTTTAATTTATATATAATTGCAATGATGTCACTAAATAGAAGACATTATAATTATAATAACATGTGATCTCTTTGAGACAGTCTTGATAATGCTTCGTGAGTAGGTGAACCATATGTCGACGTTATAATTATATATAAATTAAACATCATATTTTCCATTGCTTTATCATGGACTTTCGCCAGCTAACGCCTGACTCCATTCAGTATTGAATCCTTAATATTTCAGGTCAGGCTTGAGTTTGAACCACTTTGAGATGTAGGTATTTCTTAGCTCAAAGTACCTACATTAGTTTTGGATGTGGTGAAATGCATTTGAGGCATTTGCTTCGCGTGGTGTGGATTCCCTTCCCGTCATCCGAAATTTGGGACTGAACATTCCACCAAACATGGTGTTTCTCCTTTAGCCGGTCTCCGGATAGGCCGAGAAGGTCCAAAAATGGAGACCCAGCAAATGGACGCCCGCCCGCAAGACGCTACCGATTATAATATGGCATAGGTTCTAAGCAGCAAGAAAAAAATAGATAAATTGAATGATAAGAGATCAATAGTTAGATTTAATAGTTTTTTGACCATTTCTTACTTACTACTTGTATTGTAAGCATATTATGACAATTTTGTAAAATGTAACTCACATAAAAGTTACATGAAAGTGTAGATAGTCATAAAAGTTTAATTAGGTTCATAAATGCGATTACTTGACTAAGTAACACCAAGAGCCACCAACGCCCAGACTTACGTAATTTCGTAAAAGCTGAACCTTTCTCAGAGCATGTCCCTAACAGGTAAGAACAAACAAAGAGGAAATATCAGCTGGTAAAGGTGTAAAAATAGTATCAAGGTCAAATTCATTATTTCATAATTTTTATTTTATATTTTTTCGGAATAACATTAGAAACCATGTCATCCATTGCCAGACACTTAGCACAGTTGCAACCCCCTGCCAGACACTCCTAACCTTTAGTATATTAGAGTAGTTATACCATATCGACATAGTACGACATAGTACGTTGTTGTAAATACATCATCTCTGAAAATTTCAACTTTTTAACTATCACGGTTCATGAGACACAGCCCAAGACAGACGGACAGACAGACAGCGAAGTCTCAGTAATAGGTTTCCCGTTTTACCCTTTGGGTACAGAACCCTAAAAAAGAAGTAACCACTACTGCATCTCCATACTCACGGATCGTTCTTAGCTGTGTTAGGGACATGCGCTGAGAAATTTGCAGCCTTTATAACAAGACGTACTTAAGTCTGGTAGTTGCTGGCTCTTACTCTAAAAGCAATGATTGACTTAAACTCCATAGTTGTGGTTTTGGTTAGCAGCGCTAGCGGAGGCGGAGGCGGATGATTTGCTGTAAGATCGGTGTCCTAGAAGATAGTCGTTCAAAGGACCTTGATTATTGTATCCCAACTGCTCACGACTACCACTGTTACTGAAATAAAGAAACATATTTGTTACTAGCTGTCGCCTGCAGCTCCGCCTGCGTGTTATAGTTTTCTTGATCACCAGTTACTGATTTATTATGTATAGTTGTTGCCCGCAGCTGAGCCTGCGTGGTACTTTAGATCGACATAACTTTTTTATTTATGAACCGATTGAAATAAAACAAACCTTAAATGTTAAGTTGAATAAACCACAACGCATTACTAAAAACCGCATTTAAATCGGTTAAGCCGTTTCTGAGATTAGCATGTTCAAACATACAGACACACAGACAAACAGACAAAAATTCTAAAAACTATTGTTTTGGGTACTATTGCGTTCATAAAGCCAATACAACAGTTTCTCTATTATATCTTCGATGTACAGACATCGACCACTTACAATTTTATTATATGTATTGATTATTACTTTTTGTTATATAATTTAACAATATAAATCACAAAAGCGACGCCGCCGTAAGTCGTGATATTAGCACAATGTGATCATAAAATTAGATATGTTGGGCTAGTGGTACCTTGGTCAGTTGGTAGAACGTTCCTCCTGGAAAGAAATCAGTCGCCAGTTCGAGTCCAGCCCAAGACTATAGTTTTTGTGATTCATAATGTAAACTTATATAACACTAGTGGTCGCCCGCGACTTCGTCCGCGTGGTCATTTGGATTTTTTCCCGTTCCCGTAGTATCGCGCACTCAGTTTGTCATCGTCGCTTCCTACTTACTTGACACTTATCGTCATATTTTGAACAATTAACACAATTTCTTTATAAATTGTAGCCTATGTGTTATTCTGATGTATAAGCTATATTATTGTAAAGTTTCATTAAAATCCATTCAGTAGTTTTTACGTGAAAGAGTAACAAACATCCATCCATCCATACATACTCGTACATACTCACAAACTTTCGCGTTTATAATATTAGTAGGATATAATTTTTTCAAGACTTTGCAATTATATTCAATAGAAGTAGATTCTTGTAGACTCCCAAATTCCACGGGGCCTATTACTAGGATAAAGATACCTTGAAATCTGTTTAGTTCTATTCCTATTTAATCATCTATTCTCTGAATAATTCAGTTTCAAGATAAGTAAATAAGCACTTGGCAGAATATGGGTGAGACTTGCTCACCAAATTAAATAATAAAAAAAACCTTCTGTCATTTTCTTCACTGCATCCATGTGGCCCGTCACTGACGCTCTCGTCACTTCCACCGTACGTTCCCTCACTATCGAAACGACCATTGTATCCACGCTTTGTCCTCTTCACTGATTTATATCTCCAATCTAGACAATTTTTTAATATTTATTCTCGGACATCTTGTCTCAAAGTAAACAGAACTTGCATAATGAAAGATAACCGACCCCATAATATAACATCATCCTCTTCCTGACGATATAAGGAACTGCAAAACTGTCTTTAAGAAAAGAGTGAAAGAACACTATCTCGCTTCCTTACCATAACTATTTGTACGTTTATGTATGTTTAAATAGCTTAGTATGTGTATTTATGTAGCTATAGTTTATGAAAGTTTATTAACCTGGCTCACACAAGCACCGTTTGCAATCACGATCTCCTCTCTTAGGCCCATTGGAAGAGATCTTTTTCGAGATAAGTGGTGCCATTGTATACATGTTTAGTTTATATCCATTTACTGTTTTGTATATTACTGTGTGTACAAGAAATAATATAAAAAAAAATCATCAAACTTAGTACAAATATATCACACACAGATTTTTTTTTTTTTTTTATAGTTCCGCGGTCGCTCTATTGGCCGTTGCCGGGCGTATCTGGTTACAGGCAGAACCTATTTCCAGTGGTGCCCGGCGGACACAGACTTATTTATGCACTACTGATACCAGTAGTAGTACTGACTGTCACCCCGAAGCTGTTTAATCAAACGAATCAATTTCTTATTAAGTAGTTGCATTCCAGTTACAAGCCAAATAAAAAAAAACAAAATTGTTCCTGTATTTTTAGGTTTTAAACTCATTTTTAGGGAAAGTTATATTCCTGGCAACTAATTTGATGTGACTGGTTATTAAAACAAAGGTGCGAATTCCAAATATGAAATTGTTTCAGAATTAAAAACTTCGTAGAATTCTCTCAATGGTCTTCGTACAATGGTGATAATTCAGTGATAAATAATGTTGAGTTGAAACAAATCATCAATCTCTTAAAAACTTTGGAGCAAGTTCACTTTAATTCTTTGACTTCATAAAACAGGGACTTGAATATTTTTGTAGAGTACCTACTCTTATCATTTATGTCAACAAACTAGCTTACCTCTGCCTTCTACGAATGATGAGATGAACACCATCAGAGCAAGCACAGCCACTACCTTCATCATTGTGTTAACCCTAGTACTCAATTTGTTATCCATAACACTGTATATATACAATGAGGTTTCCGGTCTGGATGACCCCTGTTCGAATACATCGGATGTGTTACGGTATGTAAATGTGTCACATTTTCGGTGATGTGCCATGATGGACACACAATGACTGTGGGGTTATGTTGACAGTCTGTTAGAGTAACCTTGACTCTGAGGACATGGGCCTATTAGACATGGTTGTCGTTCAAATGACAAATGTGGTAGGAAGTGTCTACAATGCAAAAAAGTGATGGACAGCCAGAATTACAGTATAATTGAGTAATAAGGTATACTTGTATGAAGGAATCTTCCAAATATCATAGTCATTCAAGAGTTGATTATCCGAGTATTATTCCCGTTGTTATTGCACCTCTGTCTTTCTGGAATTTTGTGTTCATCATTCATTTGAGACACTTAACATTTTCAAATTCATTTCTTATTTGTTTTGTTTTTCGAACATCACGTTTTAGGCAAGCGGCGAACCCCCTGAAAAACTAAAATGACTGACCAATCAGTGAAAATGTGATTTCCCCAATACAAATTTGTACTTTTTGTAAACCTTGAACCAAAAGGCGTCGATTAGTAAGAAAACAAAATTTGTGCGGTTGGGCTATTAATTGTTATAAACAAATTAATTTGTTAACTGATAAAAATTTGGTTTTTATATTGGAAAATCATTTCTAAAGGTAAAACGGGCAAAATAGAACACTTTTTACATTGTGATTTTTTTCGAAAAAATGCGATTTAAAGAAGTTACAACCATTTTATCAATAATATCAATGATCGGCAATATGGCTTCAGGCCAAAACGATCAACGGGTGACCTCCTGGCATTCGTCACGCATGTATGGGGTGAGGCTATGGAAAAGTTCGGTGAGTCCTTGGCTATTAGCCTGGACATCGCCAAAGCTTTCGATAGGGTCTGACATGCTTCGCTTCTTTCCAAGCTTTCGGTCTACCTCCTCAACTGTGCAGCTGGATTGCCAGTTTTTTAAACGAGCGCCGAGTGCGGGTCCTCTGCGATGGCCAGGCTTTTCGCTACTTGCAAGTGAATGCCGGGGTACCGCAGGGGTCCGTACTGTCACCAACTCTCTTTCTTCTGCATATCAATGATGCTTTCCCTCGGGAACATTCAATGCTATTCAGATGACAGCACATTGCACGGGAGTTACTCGGTTCGTCCGACGGCGGGGCGATCTGTGATAGAGGAGGAGAGACGACATCTCGTGGGCTGATCTCAACCGAAACCTCGACAGTATCTCCCAATTCCCATTTTTCACATCGTAAAATAGCGTAGCGTTTTTCCGAGTTAAGATACACTATTATGTAGAGCACGCATGTAGAGTCGCGTCAATGTATATTTTCTCATTTTGAAAAATAGTCAGTTGAAGCTTAAGATCTGATAAGTATTCTGCCGCAGGATTTTTTGAATTCTTGATAAAAAATAATTGATAAAAAATGTTGAATGTGGCCCATTTTTGCGCTTTAAAATGGTTGTAACTTGTTTTAAACGCATTTTTTCGAAAAAATCAGAAAGTAAAAAGTGTTCTATTTTGCCCGTTTTACCTTTAGAAATCATTTTCCAATATAAAAACCAAATTTTTATCAGTTAACAAATTAATATGTATATAACAATAAATAGCCCAACCGCACAAATTTTGTATTCTTACCACTCGACGCCTTTTGGTTCAAGGTTTACAAAAAGTACAAATTTGTATTGGGGAAATCCCATTTTGTCTGATTGGTCAGTCATTTTCATTTCTAAGCACTTTTTCGGGGTTTTGCCGCTTGCCTATTTGTAAGTTAATATCTCAACTGACCTTCTCTATACGTAAGTACTTCAAAGGTTGTTGTTTCAGGATTGTTTCACCTTTAACAATGTTAATAAAATAAGTAAAATCTAACAGAACTAACGTAGCGTGAATTTGTATGTAAAGGCACTTACATTAGATTCAGAACCGCTACAGTAATTAGATTTTAACACAGACCCTCACCAACCTCACTAAGTAAGTTGGTCTATAATATTATCTATTTAGCGTTGTTGCTAATTGAATATACAGGTCTACACCTTGTATATATATTTATTTAATTCTTTATACACGACAGTGTATAATGTAATGGGATACTTGATGACAGTAGGCATTTTCTTGCAGTCAACCTTGAGGAGATGTAGAGAAACGTCCAAGTGCGTGTCAGGCCACGCGTAGCATAAGGTTCCTAGTTAATAGTCTTGGATAACAGTTTCTAGAACTCCAGAACTAACAGAGTTATATGATCCTTTACAGTTTTCCTATAACTCACATAAATAATAAATTCTATATCAACCCGTCTGGCCAACGTGGTATAACATGTTGTAGGCTGAATTCCCCCCTCTGTGGGGGAGGCCTATAGGGCTTAGATGATGATGAAATAAAAATTGTAAAGATTCATCATAAATGGTGCTCCGCCATGTATGAGGAATGATCAAATTCTCCTTTCCAAGTGGTCAAAAGGCTTAATAAGAGCTAAGCCATACCTAAGCATTCACTATCTATCTAGATGAATCATGAACTCATGAAAATGATTGCCTTTAGTTACGGGTATATACATTTCGTTACGTTTATTATGCTCGTACACATTTAATTTGGATTCATGTGGTTCGTAGAACGTAGGGGCATTACCCATTGAATTTTATTTTTATTAATAAGGTAAAGATGATCTCGTTTTGGTTGGCAGCGGCATGCGGCTGGGTCACAACTGATAAGATGTTTCTATTTTCGCTGTATTGTAACTGTATTTAAACCAAGGAAGGATGACGGTCATTGACAGTATTTATCATATTCTCAAATACGATATAATAAAAACTACTTTACATTATACAAGGTGTAACATTCTAAAGAGTCAGTATGGGAAAGTCTGAAACTATAAGAGAAGACACTGTTCTTAAGAACCATATCATCCGCCGGGCGCCACTGGAAATACCTTTTGGGGCCTAGGTCGCGTAAATGCATACCAGAGACGCCCGGCAATATACGTAAGAGCGGTCGAGACGATTGAAAAATAAAACTTGTCCTGGTTTCTATTAACACAACGATTGTGTAGGTCTTAAACATTAAATGTTACTAAGAAATATGACGTCTAAAATTAAACAAATGCATCGTCTTAATATCTTTTAATTTATTTTAGTGTGTGTCCAACAGTACAATCAGCTTTTTCAATATAACTTTGAAGTTATTTTATGAAGTTTATTTTTAACTTTTTAATTAGATTCTTCAATTATTTGTTGAAAATATGAGAGGTTATAATATATTTTAATTAGTATACCTACTAAAACAATAGTATGAGAGGATTCAGACACCTGCTACACAACTGAGAGAACCTACCTAAGTCATTGAATTTGCATGGAATCTATATGACGAAAAAACTCAACGGCTGATGAACTTTGGTTAAGGTACACCTCCTGGTAATATTCAAAATCATAATTTGCAGTTATTTCTAAGTTTAAAACCATATACTGAATGCGTCCTCACATTTTGCACACTCAACTCCACCCAGCGACTGTTCTAAGAAGCATATTAGGAAAAGATTATTCAAATTTTAAACGATTATTTTGGTTTTACAGGAGTTCAACCTTTTACAGTAATTATTATTAATAACTATAACTAAATAATAACTACAATCAAGTATTGACAAATAAAACGCATCTTAATGTCTTCGGAAATACAATGGTATTTTACCAATTCTTCTTTCCATTAGAGGTCCCTTTACCACCTCCACTGTTGCTGCTACTTCCACCTTTGCCACCTCCACTGTTGTTGCTACTTCCACCTTTCCCACCTCCGCTACTGCTGCCTTTGCCACTACTACCTTTATTTCCGCCACTGGTCTCACTACTGCCGCTGTTGGATTCACTGCTTCTATCCTTATTATTTCCACTTCCAGTTTCTCCTTTACCTCCTTTGCCACCGTAGTCTGTATGGAAGAATTACAATATGCAGTGTAGACAATTATATAAATATCTGTGTTTAGGCTAGAATCGGGGGGGATGCTCCAGTCAAAGACATAGCATTTTGAAATCACAATATAACAGCGCAAGACCGAGCAAACCCACTCGCTTCGCTCCTTTGACTAACTATTGGCGAAGTACTCGTATTTTGACAAAACTCGATGTTCGATTCCAAACTAAGGCTAAACAAATATTGGATACAATCAGGCGTTACCTGGCAAAAATCCATGACAAAGTAATGGTAAGTAAGATGTTCAAACTTTTCAAAATAATTGCATCAGAAATCAAATTCTCGCAGAAATATAAGACATAGAAAAGCGTGGCTGTTCTCTCTGAGACAGTTTGAGAATGCCTAGTTTAGAGGTGAAACATTTGTCGACGTTTTAATGTCTTATATTTTTGCGAGAATGATGCAATTATTTTGAAAAGTTTGAACTTCTTACTTACCATTACTTTAACACTAAACAGTAAATTTATACATCGGAAGTCAGACTAATCAGAGGGAACAAAGCAGGTACCTATGTGCACACACGCCACTGGAAATTCTTCCTGGTGCTAACCGAAGGCGCTTGGCAATAAACGTCCAGAGCCTCAAAAACAAGTATGTGCACAATATAGATCTATTCAGAGCACTTACTACTCTTCCAGTTACTTTAAAAACTAATTAATCTTTAAATTTAACTATAGGTATTAAGGTAGCCAAATACATTAATCAGGAACGACAAACATCGTTAAGTTAGGTACTGAATATAATTATTTCCTAGGAGTTAAATTTCACACACACACACACATATATCATGCCTATATCCCCAAAGGGGTAGGCAGAGGTGCATTACACACTCACAATTTGCTAGTACTTTTAGTCCCAAGTAATAGGGGGCAAGCCTATTGCCATCACCCGGACACACAAATAATGGGTTAAATCCAAAATTGTCGAATGAATGTAATAAAAATTGTACTATATTGTAATTTGGAAAAAAAAATTGCAACCCGTTGCCTTGCGATGAAATGTTGATTAAAGGCGACAAACATTGCATCTTACATGCCAGCCGCTGTGGCTTTTAACTATAGGTATTAGGTAGATAAAACATTAATGAGGACGAACAAACATCAGTAAGTTAGGTACTGAATGTAATTATTTCCTAAGAGTAAAATTTCACAACAAAATTAAAAAATATGGCATTTTGTACTCGCCCTCAAGGATAAGCAATGCCAGTATAATAATAAGTACTAAACAAGGTATTCATTATAGAAGAGGTAAAACATATTCAGTTTAGGTAGGTACTTACATCCAGGATAAGCATAAGCGCAGCTGACGCACACTACCAGTAAAAGTGCAAATACTATGGAAATCTTCATCTTGTACTGTATTGTTAGGTACTCTTAGTTTCAACAGACTACAATGAATAGATCGAAAGGCATCCTTTAAATACCCGATTACTTTCAAATTTACTATATTTTTTACAAATACCATATAAACAGTAAAGTACCAACTGAAATAGTTTAGTTTATTTCAAAGTAGGTACTAATTAACTTGATGTTAATACGATTCAGTTGAATTGATTGAGTAATTGGACAAAAAGCGTTGATATTCTGTTTTAGGATTTATACTATCAAAAACGTTACGTCATTCCAGTTCTAACTTGCATTTATAAATATTAAAAGTATTGTTACTGCTTCCATCTGGAGGTAAAGGATCTAAGGCAGTTTGAGGGTGGTAAGTACTAGGTCTTGCCGACCCATTGGACGTTTTCACATTTTTATTTTATTTTTTATATTTGGATCGCCAAATTGACCCCTCCCGCCTGGTGGTAAGTCGCGACGACGTCTAGCGATTGTGGGCCACTTTCACAGCACACAATATTATAGAGAGTGGCCCTCAACTTGACGACCTACTGATGTGCCTCTTCACGCTCCGCTTAAAGAACCCAGGATTATATGTGGGAGGAAACACGTGCACGGGCAGGGCGTTCCAGGCCACTATCGTTCGGCAGAGAAACGAACGACACATTGCACGATAACGACAAGCGATATCATGACGATATCATCTATCTATAATATCGTGACGATATCGTAAGTAGCAGCGGTAACTTTAAGGTAAGAATGAACAGCGGTCCCAACTCCGCCAGGATCTCATGGAGTCATGGAGGGTGCGACTTGAGCAACCCAAGTGGGGTACCACCATCATCGCGGCGGTGAGACCGATCATGGACGATTGGCGGCAGAGGCAGCATGGTGACCTCACGTATCGTGCGACGCAGATCGTTGCCGGGCATGGATGCTTCGGTAGCTATCTGTTTCGCATGCATCGTGAGGTCACATCCCGGTGTCTACACTGCGAGGTTTCCGACGACGACACCGCACTCCACACGTTGGTGGAGTGCTCAGCGTGGGCGAGCCAGCGCCGGGACCTCGTAGTGGGTCTGGGCGTGGATACCCTCTCGCTGGAGACCATGCTTCAAGCCATGGTCTCCAGCCGGAGTAGGTGGAACGCGGCCGTGTCCTTCTGCGAGCAAGTCATGCTCGCGAAGGAGGCGGCCGGGAGGGAGAGGGAGCGTACCCTCCCCGCCGAGTTCCGTAGTCGGCGGCCAGGGCGCCCCAGACTCCGCGACTACGCCCAAGACTATCGACCTCCATGATCGGGGCCTGAGGACGGCGGGATCGCCATCCGCCGTCCTTACAGAAGCAGGCTAGAAGGGTTGCTTGCTGCGGGGCCTTTGCCCCATAGCACGCAACCAGATTCACTCACTGACGCGGGATAAAACCCTTCCCCCAACGACGCGGGATTCTCGTCCCGACCCAACACCCGAAGAGACCACAGAGGTGGTCAAAGTCCGCCGGGCGCCACTGGACATACCCTCTGCTAGTAACCAGAGACGCTCGGCAACGGACGTTAGAGCGGCCGCGGCCTTAAGCCGCGGAATTAAAAAAAAAAAAAAACGGTAAGAATGAAACTAATCGTGACGATATCGTGTAAGGTGAAAAAGCCCATTGGGGTAAAATATTTTGATGTCCAATTTTATGATATTTTTATTTTATTTTATGATAAATATATTATAAAAATCTGCGTATTATACATTGTCGGTATGTCTGTTTGTTCCAACTACGAGTATAACAATATAATATAATAAATATTTTTTGTCATTTTTACACAACGTCATCTAGCCCAAATTAAGTTAATTGATAAATTGCTTGTGCTATGGGATCTAAACGACGGTCCCAACTCCGCTAGGATCTCATGGAGACATGGAGGGTGCGACTTGAGCAACCAAAGTGGGAAACCACCGACATCGCGGCGGTGAGACCGGTCATGGACGAGTGCCTGCAAAGGCGGCATGGCATGGTGACCTCACGTATCGTGCGACGCAGATCGTTACCGGGCATGGATGCTTCGGTAGCTATCTGTTTCACATCCGTCGTGAGGTCACACCCGGGTGTCAACACTGCGAGGTTTCCGACGACGACACCGCACTCCACACGTTGGTGGAGTGCTCAGCGTGGGCGAGTCAGCGCCCGGACCTAGTAGTGGGTCTGGGCGTGGATACCCTCTCGCTGGAGACCATGCTTCAAGCCATGGTCTCCAGCGGGAGTAGGTGGAACGCGACCGTGTCCTTCTGCGAGCAAGTCGTGCTCGCGAAGGAGGCGGCCGAGAGGGAGAGGGAGCGTGCCCTCCCCGCCGAGTTCCGTAGTCAGCGGCGAGGACTCATCTACGCCCAAGACCATCGACTTCCATGATCGGGGCCTGAGGACGGCGGGATCGCCACCCGTCGTCCTTACAGAAGCAGGCTAGAAGGGTTGCGCCTTTGCCCCATAGCACGCAACCAGATTCACTCACTGACGCGGGATAAAACCCGACCCCAACGACGCGGGATTCTCATCCCGACCCAACCCCCGCAGAGACCACAGAGGTGGTCAAAGTCCGCCGGGCGCCACTGGAAATACGTTCTGCTTGTAACCAGAGACGCCCGGCAACGGACGTTAGAACGGCCGCGGCCCTAGGCCGCGGAATTATAAAAAAAAAAAAAACCTCGACGGGCAAAAGCAAGGACTTACCTACTCCTCCCCATGACGTTATGCAATATGTTAATATTGATTGACAAAGTGCATAGTAGACTTAATTAATCACCTTTGAGTCACCTATATATCTTATTTTTTTGAAGACAAATATCAGCTTGCGCATTCGCTTAATTAGTGCTTCGCTATGTTGTTTAAACGAAAGCGTCTCATCTATTATGATACTCAGGTATTTTATAGTATCTGTTATGGCTATAACAGGGCAAGTGCACGTGTTATCTTTATTATCAGGTTCCCTACAATAGTGAACCCAGGACCTCAGGGACGGTAGTCGCATACTCTTACCACTGCGCCATCGAGGTAGTCTTTATGTGTGGCGCCCCTCTAATGTGGCGTGTATGCATACGTCTCTGTCGACCCAATGTAAATTAATAATAAAAGGTAAGAAATAACAAAAAAAAAGTTAAACAATATATATTTATGTAAGCTGATACATAATCTATATGGCGAATTTATTAACTATCACATTGTGCTTTTAATTTATCCTTGTTGTATGATCAGGGCCGTTTAACGTCTGAAACAAAGAAAGTAACTGGTTATTAGTAGGCCTTTATATTGATCAGTGAAGTTTCTTTTGCTATAAATTTGTAGTTACTAATTTTAATTTGCTGTCATCCTAACATATTTCTTACTTATTTAGTTGAACATTAAGGGAAGCCGTAACGAATAACTTTTCTTTCAAGACAAAAGTTTTATAAAAGTTATGAATCACATATTAGTTAATATATCGTAGGCTAGAATAAAAGGTAAGAATAAAACTAAGAAAATAAAAATAAATATTATATGTTTATGCTTGGTGGAATCCATAGTAATATACATGATGAACATGAGCGGAATATTGTACCTGCACGTGTGTTTGTTGTAAGTATAAAACAATAAAGAGGCTCGAATTAAATTCCAAATCTGGACTTCATAGCAGCTAGCTACAGACGTTGGGACCGCTAACGTACATGCATGCCTCTATCAGTCTGACACGTTATGATGTCGTATTACTTTGATAAATAGTGATTATAGTTTTAGATATTTACCCGTAGCCGCCACCCTTTTGTCCACCGTAGGCACCTCCTCCAGCGCTGGCACCAGCAGAGGCACCGGCGCTAGCACCACCGCCCCCGTAGCTGCCACCACCGTGACTTTCGTGGACTTTGTGACCGCTTCCATGACCTCCGTGAATTCCACCTCCCTGTCCGACACCACCGTAGCCTCCGCCACCGCCGCTTCCACCGCCCAATCCACCGCCGCCTCCGTGACCACCGCCTAATCCACCTCCATGACCACCGCCTAATCCACCGCCGCCTCCTTTACCACCTCCTAATCCACCGCCGTCTCCGTGACCACCGCCTAATCCACCGCCGCCTCCATGACCACCTCCTAATCCACCGCCGTCTCCGTGACCACCGCCTAATCCACCGCCGCCTCCATGACCACCTCCTAATCCACCGCCGTCTCCGTGACCACCGCCTAATCCACCACCGCCTCCATAACCACCGCCTAATCCACCGCCGCCTCCTTTACCACCTCCTAATCCACCGCCGCCTCCGTGGCCACCGCCGCCGCCGCCACCGAAGCCACCACCTCCGCCGTAGCCACCGCCGCCACCACTGCCGCCGCCTAATCCGCCACCACCACCTCCTAGGTTAGCACTGCCACCGCCATAGCCACGACGGACACGGTAGTGTTCTTCTGTAAACGAAATTAAGACATGTTATTTTGTTTACCTACAGTAATTCAAAATGTCTTCACTGGTCTCATAGTCAGCTTGGAAAAGTGTAAAGAAGTCATTGAAAGATGGCTTTCATTCTTTGATACCTAAGTTCTGATCAGACCACTCGTTAAACTAAGCGGTTCCTACCAGACCCTTAAAGATATCTACAATGATTTCATTAGAAATTATTGAATCTTATTAATATCACTACGTGCTAATAACTACTCCCTATTCTGTGATATTAATGCTGCTTGTACACGATGACTAGTGTCATTCAGTAACTATAGTGTCAACATGTGCAGACTCTAGTTGCAACACTAGTGTCAGTGTCGCTCCGTGAAGACAGGATGTTCGTAGTGTCGGACACAAGCGTCACGAATTTTGAACCTTACAGCTCGACCAATATGACATAAGGTGTAGATGTCGACACAAGTGCTTCCACACGACATGACACTACTTGCGAACTAAGTGTTATCTTGTATTTAACAACATAACGAAAAAAATAACAATCTTAAAGAAAACAATACCATAAAGTTAACAAACCTGCGGACACACAACACACAAAGAGCCCTAAGGCGATAGCTACTGCCGTGAGCTTTGCCATATTGCCACTGTGGAGATCAAGACCTCGACCTGTCTTATATACACACACTGGCTTATGTCATTACTTTAACAACGAGCAAAATGTTCATTAGACTCTTCAGATTTTTTTTTGCACGCTTTTTGTTTCAGAATATATTAAGGTTCCGTGTTGATATGAATAGAAGGTTCTTTTAGTCAGTTCGTTGGCATTTTGTAGTAACTTACATATCGTACAATGTTTAAAAAAAAAAAAAAACATGATAGTTTTTAATTATGTATTAACAAGATTTATGAAAAACATATTATGTCGATAAACTTAGACCATTATCAAACACCAGACCGTATGGAATGAGAGATTGAGATTGAGAGACTAATTTTGGTCTTAAATTAATTGTAGAACTTCAGGGAAGGTTAAAAGGTTTTTTCAGGCGGTACGAAGTTTGCCGGGATAGGTAGTCTATACTACTATTATAAAGAGGAAAGATTTGTATGTTTGTAATGAATAAACTCCAAAACAACTGTGCCAATTTCAAAAATTATTTTACCATTGGAAAGCTACATTCACCCTGAGTAACATTGGCTACTTTTTATCCCGGTAATGTGTTCCTACGGGAACCGGGAACGAGTAAACTAAATTACGCGGGCGGAGCTGCGGCGATCAGCTAGTATAATATAAATATTAAGTAGGTACTTGCAGGTATGTATGCGTATGATGTAAATAAAACTATTTAAATCTAAACACACACACACATATCACGCTTATATCCCGAAGGGGTAGACAGAGGCGCATTACACACCCACAATTTGCCAGTATTTTTAGTCCCACGTAATAGGGGGCACGCCTATTGCCGTCACCGGGCACATATATAATGGGTTATGTCCAAAATGGCCGAATGAATTTAATAAAAGTAGCAGATATACTGTAATAAAAATAAAAAATTTAAACCCGTTGCCTTGCGATGAAATGTTGATTAAAGGCAACAAAATCTTACGTGCCAGCCGCTATGGCACGGCCAATTAAAGTCCTGGGCGTCTCAGACTAATCTAAACAAGTAAGTATATTTTACTAAATCACATGCGAGGCAATGTTACTAAAAAGATAGCTGCATTGCAACATTGGCTGAAAATGCTTGCTATAAATCGGTGACTACAACTTTTTCAATATGAAGGAATCTTAAACAAGTCAACAGGTAAAATAAACTATGTTAGCAAATATAATACTTTTCTTGTGCGGAACCACTCACATTGTTAACATATAAAATATTAATTAACATAACAGTTTTTGTAGTTATGCGAAGCTTGATCGGTACAGAACATAGGCGTCCATCCAAAACTGGTTAGATACATGACGTACCTACTTGTATTTACATATTTCTATGCATATCGGAAATAAGGATTTGTGATTGTAAACATAAAATATTATTAAGTTTGTGCTCCATTTTATGCTATAATATTACTACAAAGGAAAACTACAAAATATAGTATCCTACCTGGGTCATCAGTGCATCTTTTTAAATCATATTTTGCGTTGTATTTAATTGATATTTTTTATTCGATAGATACATGATAGCACTAAAACACACATACAATCACGTATTCATCCCAGATATAGCTGTCTATCTCGCCTACGCCTCTGTAGGCGTTTATTACGCCCACATTTCGCCAGTCACTGTGTTGTACGTAATAATGGCAAGCTCAGTGCCGTTTTCTGGCACTTTGGATATATATTTGCCAGTCAGTCAAGTCAAGTCAGTTTTTAGCAGATGCATCTTATTCGAGCAGGTCAGTATGACTTGGGCTCTCGGAGATCTTGATAAGGCCCTTTAGCGTTTAGGTTTAGAATGACTGCCGATATATCGTAGGTAAGTACTGAAAAAGTATGTGTGACACCCCTTTCAGTTTTTGAGCAGGTGTGGTGAGCTTTTTATCGCTTGCTATTATAGCACCGTGCTGGATAGCAAACGTAAGGGCACTAACCAATCTATAGTAATATTGTTACCTATATTACTAAGAAATGTTTTTGTATTATTGCACTTACATACATTAACTTGTTACAGTGAATTGATAAAGGAAATACACGATTTTGTTTATTGTTCGCATTTGTTCCACGAATCAGTTTATCGTTAGCCCAATCTGTGTAGTGTCGTGCGGTGTAGACCGGGGGTTTCCTGGCTACGAGTACTAGATTGTATGTTTCGTCATTATCAAAAATTATATCCTCAGATGACCATTTAGCGTCTCCGTTGTGGGTTTTTCCTAATTATAATAATATAATACAAATCTTATTAGAATATATATATTTTGTTTTGATAGTAATAAAAACTATGGAAGCGCGAAAATTATTCCACTCATGAAAATGTATCATTATATTTTTGGATCGTATTGTAATATTTTTGAGTAGGTTCTGAATTGTGTGACTAATATAATTTAATTTGTTCTTAAATATATTTTTATACCGACGCCCGCGGCTTCGCCCGCTTGACAAATTATATACACAAAAACCTTCTTCGAGAACCACTCTATCCATTAGTGAAATCAAGATACAGGATTTTGATGCTGCTTTCACTAATGGATAGAGTGGTTCTCGAGGAAGGTTTTAATATATAATTTGACACAGGCAAAGCCGTAGGCATCCGGTAGTTTAGATATAAATGAGCACGTAGATAGAATATGTCTACCTGTCTGTCTAAATAGAGACATAAGAGATGTAACTTACTTTTTATGTCGGTAATGTGTTACCTACCTTTGCAATTGGGAATGAGAAAACTGTTTTACAAAACCCATAGTAAAGTAGAGTAGGTAGGTACTTGGTTTCTTTTTTAATCCGCGGCCCATTGAACACAGCACCCTGGCTGCCGACTTCGGAACTCAGCGGGGAGGGTACGCTTCCTCTGCCTTTCGGCCGCCACCTTCGCGAGCATAACCTGCTCACATGACACGGCCTCGTTCAATCTATTCCCGCTGGAGACCATGGCTTAAGGCACGGTCTCCAGCGACAGGGTAGAGTAGGTATCTACTGTAGATTATTGAATAGTTAGTTTATTAAATAATAAGTAAACCGGTATTCAACAGAAGTCTACCTCATTGGTAACCTACTCTTTACCTTGGGGCTTTGGAACCAGGACTTGGAGTATTGAGTCATTCTCGTATCTTAAGTAGACATTAGCAGACTTGTAATAAGATCATTGTGTTTCTATTTTATATGTATGTATGTAAGAGTTTGAAACAATGTAAGTACTTAATTAACTTTATTTGTGTGTTAAAGTATATAATACCTAACCAATTAACTGCTCATGTAAAAAGTAAAAACATATTGTTTAATATTCATGAGGTCAGAAACTGCGAAACATATCTGAGTCATCGTCGCCACGTTATTTGATTTAAAAAAAACCACCTTCAAATAAGATAGGTAGGTACATAAAACCTTTATGCTAATTTTTCATAAATTGACAACTGTCTACAAAGAGAATACAATACTACATGAAGAGACGGGACTATCATAGTGCAAAATAATGGTAACCTATTGAAATCTCGAATATCTGTTACCCAAATCTTAAAACCCCGAAAACGATTGGTAGAACTTTTAAAAGACAGATGTAATGAATGACAACTTTTTAAAATTCCCTTTTTAATTTCTCAGATGAATCAATTTCCAGGTGCACTAAAATCAAATTTTCAAAAAGTTTTTTTTTGTTTCCCATATTCTCATAATCCAGATATAGTTATACCAGATTCTCAGAATACTTTTCTTGTTTCCCATCGTACCATTTTCCAAATAAACTATTGCCAGATTTTCATAATCTTTTTATTTGGTTCCCATACAATCGTGTTCCAGCTAAACTATTCCAATAAATAATATTATTTTTTGTTTCTCATGCTAACAATTTCCAGAATTATTACTAAACTACCCTACACTATTAACAAAATTTAATAACCTCAATTATTTTGTAGGTCTAAATGATATTATTTATCTATCTAAGTAAACCTCTATATAGTTTTCGTCGAACAAGTTTGCTATATCTTTACTATCTCCTGAAAATAAAAATTGCCAGTCAGTAAATTTATTGTTTTATTTGCCTATTACAGATAGGTTTAAGTGTCAAATTCGACTCACTAGGTTAGGTTAGGTTAGAACTGCGACCACCTACGCACGAGCCGAGCGAGCGAAGCGAGCGGTGCCGCGGCAGCGGCCGGCGAGTGCCAGAAACGACTTGCATTAATAGAAAAAAGAGATTGTTTTTAGTAGGTTACCCGGAACTGAACTATTTAGATTAGGTTAATTAATTTCTTCTTTAAACAAAATGGGTAGGTTAGGTTAGGTTAAAACTGTGACCACCTACGCACGAGCAGATCAGTGAAAGTGACAAATGTGTAATATGCAATTTTCATATAAAAAAATCTTGATTTTAAAAATCTGGATATTGTTTTTCTGGATATCAATTAAATGTATTTCAAAAATTTGTGTTTTAAAAATTGGTTTTTCGTGCATATGGATTACGGTCATCAGGATTTTGTGCATTTAGATTTCGTGTGTCTGGAACTCATTCGTCTGGATTCTAAAATGTCGTACAAATGAATAAATGGGCTACTGAAATTCGGAGTTGCGATTATATGGCAAACAAAACTTCGGAATTTTTAAAAACGGGTTTATGAAAAAATGTCCAAACGTTTTCGGGATTATGATATTCGGAATATTAAGATAGGTAACCCAAAATAATCTTACGAAATGTCACATATTGGCTACCTCATATAGCCAACCTAACAACTGTAACACATACAGAGTCGCCAACATAAGGGAAAAATAGAGATGTGCCACCTAATATTATTTTATTTATCGATATCGATAAATGCAGTGGACTGTACTTTAAAAAAAAATATTTTATATTTTCGCAGACTATATATCGCTATACTTTATTTTTCAAATAAAGTACTTCGTCATACAAGTTACATGTTAAAAATGAATAAGCGTTCAAATTCCCGGAGGCAGTACATATAATTAAAAAAACGGAGTATAGGCTCAGTTTGGGTTTTAACAGGTTCGCTGTCCGATAAGGCACATGTGCCTCATGGGTGGTTTCACTGGTACGTCCATGAGGCAATGTGCCTCATGGCCAGTGATGTCGATAATGCAATCGATCTTTCGATGTTTTTTTAATAATTACTAAGCTATTGCATAGCTTCTATCGCGGGACTTGAGAGTGGAGACTGAATCCAGAAATTCCGTAACGAAAATAACCTAACACCCTAACACAAAAAAAAAAACACGGCTGACAGGCTGACGTCTTTCATATCGTTTTATATTGTAATTTTTTTTTTTGGTGCAAATTTTATAATAATAACCGCCATGTGGGACTTAGACTCGACGATCATTGTGCCGATGGTCGTTTCGGCTAACGGATTAATAGCGAAGAGTCTCGACCAACATCTCAAGAGACTCTCGTTAGATTGTTGGATCAAGAGTCAGATTCAGAAGGCTGTTATCCTTGACACGTGCCGTATTGTTAGGAGGTTTCTTCAGTCTGTAGCCTCCACCGCCGGTGGTTTGTGTCCTACTCCGCTTCTGGTGGGTCACTATTTTTTATATTTTTAAATGTATTTGTGTTTTTTATAAATCTATTTAAAAATGTATAAAATAAGAATGTTATTGAATAAAAGAAATAATTAATATTATTATATTTTTTTTATTACTATTATTATTTCGTTTATTCAATAACATTCTTATTTTATACTACAACCACATTTTACCAATCAATTTATTATTGATATTAAACAAAAAATTAATTTCACTTCAAGATTAACGTTAATCTTATTCAAACACATAATTAATTTCAATTCCATTGTAGACCTGCGATAATCCGTCATGTAGGTATGTTTTTCTTTAAAACATTGCATACAATATGAAATTTTACATTTTGTACACTCCGTTGATACCATTTTAGCTTTTTTCTAGCTTCTTTTGATGACCAATTTTCATTATCCATCAAGAAACGAGCTCCAATCTGATGGTAGCTTAAAACGTGATGGGATTTTACAGACTGAAAACTTCAAATTGTTTGATACCACAAACGGTCCTAAATCAAAAAAAGATGTGAAAAAAGGAATAATAGAAAAATATGTAAAGGAAAATTTCATTCAGTGTGATTCAGTTAAATAATGATCTGATTGTGTTTACTTGGATAAATAGTGTTCTTTAACCATGAGAACCGTCGTCAAATACACATATATTTACATATATATTTATAACTTGTTTTTTTTATTTTATTTTTTTATTTTCGTACATACACATAAACAGTAGACTAATAATACAGAAATACATAAAATACAGTGAGTATTGTACAAGGGCACCACTTATCCCTAAAGGCATCTCTTCCAGCCTCAGAGGAGATGTAAGGGTGGGCGGTGGCCCTTTTTATTTACTTACACTGCACACATGGTGATGTGTGCAGTGTAAGTAAATAGACTTACATAAACTATGGGTACATATAATAAATACATGAATAAATACATATTATTATGCTATGATTTTTACACTTACATAAACTACATAACATTATATAACTAAGATGAAGAGGGGAGGTAATGAGCTTTAACTTTTCTTTTTTCTTTTAAAGAGACTTGTTGCTAGGATCTTACCGAATCTATGTAAATGGGGAAATTCCTCGTGTGGTTAAGATGGACATAATTTTTTTTTTAATTTTAATTCCGCGCCCAGGATCGCGGTCGCTCTAACGTCTTCCGCTGTCCTCAGGCCCCGATCATGGAGGTCGATGGTCTTGGGCGTAAATAAGTCTGCGGCACCCTCGCCGCTGACTACGGAACTCGGCGGGGAGGGTACGCTCCCTCTCCCTCTCAGCCGCCTCCTTCGCGAGCATGACTTGCTCGCAGAAGGACACGGCCGTGTTCCACAAGATGGCCGTCCTAAACCTACAACTGAGTCGCAAGTCTCAGTCGCCTGCGATGTATTCCCCACTTTAGTACACAGGTGCTTAGTATTAGATCTCGGGAGTTTTCACCACCCCTTATAATATGTATAATCATGCCGGTTTCCCCGAATGTGTAAGCAAACGCACAGAGCAACTCTGGTCCCCGGTGTTGGTCTAAGAAGCAAAGGCATACCTACCCACATTTCGTCAGCAACTTTGTTGATCCCACTTACCTAGTATTTACTAACTAAATTGTGTAATATTTATATGTATTCTTAGTTTTACGGATTCATTAAGGCATTTATATGCCGTAGAATAAGTTAGAATAAAGAAAGAATAAGAATTTTATATCTCAGTGATATCGTACAGTGTACGACGTACACGTTTCAGCTTGGTATCATTCAACTCAACTTTAGAGGAGATGAATAGAATAGAATAGAAAATATATACTGTATTGTAGACCAATATACCAATTAAATAAATACAAACTAAATTTACATACAGTAGTACAAATGGTGGCCTTATCACCAAGAATTATCTCTTACAGATAACCTTTGGATGGACATAACCGATCGAAGTGAAATGTAAAGTTTGATACTTCAGGCTCCTACACTCTCCGAACATGTGACTACTGCGCGAAGAATCTTTTAACTGGGTTAAGTTCTTATTATTTTGTACGATTTTTAATAAAATTGCGAACAATTTTATTAAAAATCGTACAAAATTCCTGACTGAGGCAGGAATAACTATGCATTATTCACTAACGTATTATAGAGCCTTGATAAGTTTTAATAACCGTGATGCCATCTAGTGATCACAGCGTGTATTATAAGTTCTCCGTATAATGCTCGCTGCGTACATTTCAGTACTTACAACGAGAAACAAACTTAGTACACACAAGTTGACAGAGATGGCGTGTTTAAAACCGAAGACTTATTGAGTGACAATAAGAATTAAACCCATCTGATATCATACATCTAAGGTGGAAAAGTCAGTAAGGACAGTAACGTATTCACTTGGAAACGAAAACCAACCAACCCACCTTAAGCACACCAACCAACCACTTTAAGGTTGGCAACCAACTTTAAGGTGGTTGGCAACCCACTTTAAGGTAGCCTTTAAGAACACCGTTCTAAGACAAGACCGTTCCGAGACCGTTCTATTATAGACTAGCTGTTGCCCGCAGCTCCGCCTGCGTGTTACTTTAGATCTACATAACTTTTTTATTTATGAACCGATTGAAAACCAAACCTTAAATGTTAAGTTAAATAAACCACAACGCATTACTGAAAATCGCAAATTCAAATCGGTTAAGCCGTTTCTGAGATTAGCGGGTTCAAACATTCAGACAAACAGACAAAAGTTCTAAAAACCATTGTTTTGGGTTTTATTGCGTTCATAAAGCCCCCCCCTCCCCCCTTTTGATATTTTCAATGTACAGAATTTTCATTCTACAGATTTATTATAAGTGTAGATAGATATAGATATAGATGTTATCTATACAAATAAATAAAAATGAAGTGTCTGTGTGTAATTGCAAATTAACAGCTTGTCACTAAAGGCATATGAAAGATGTAATCTACTTGCACAAAAATCAAGGATTGCTCAGGTACAGGCTGGATAGGATTTTAGTCTCTACCACCTCGACCATTCATCACTGTTATCGTTTAGTTGCCATACACCTATGGCAATATAATTATTTATTAATGAAAATAAAGTCTTATTATTGTCATTGAATTTAGCTAAGCGTATCTATTTAATTTAGTACTAATGATAGATGGTATATCGTGTGTAGAATATCCGTTTATAAAAGAAATAAATTATGCGTGAACTGCAATACCATATTATGTAGAGATGTATTATTGTTAGCACCTCAAGTACCCGCTTCGCACGGAAACACATTAAGGAAGTGTCAGATGAGATTACAATCAACTAGTTCCAGAACAACTCGTTATAAACACAGATTCTATAGTATAACGATAGTCTACAGCTATAACATTTAGATATCATCTAAATGATCTTCAAACAGGCAAGACAACTTTTTAGATTAAATTCTTCTTGCCTCGGTGGCGTAGTCGGTTGGTTGTAAGTTCTGCCATCAACTGCTAGCCCACTGGTCCCGCGGTGTGTCCAATATTTGTCTCGCAGGTTGTTTATGTGCTAATCTATATTTAGATGTATTAAGCATACTTATCTTACCTTGGGATTCGCTTTTGTTTTTATCAAGAAGTCATTTGATTTTAGGCCATAGAAGTCGGAAGAACTATTTTCAGTTGTCAGTTAGGTATGTTTTATACGAAGAGACAGGACTCTTTGACTACTTCGATTGCGTGGTCGGTAGTGCATTCGCTATCGACGCTGGAGTCTTGGGTTCGATTCCCGGTCGGAACAAACTTTATGTCATACATTTGTGCCGAAGTTTTGTTTTGTTTGTATAATATGTATGTATTTACAAAAAAAAGTATATAAGTATTTATATCAGTTTATCTAGTACTCATATCACAAGCTCTGCGTAGTTTAGAGCTCTGCTAGATGGCGGTGTGTGAATTGTCCTAACATATTTATTTATTATTTATTTATTTATTTAAAGCTAACTGACATAATAAGATGATGATGATTCATAATGAGAACTTTCCATAGTTACTCTTGAACCTAATCTATCGAACTTGGAGATTTTATAGGGCACTATCTATATCTTATCTTATATCGAATATAAGTAATTACAGCCCATCATTCAACTTTATAATCACTTCATTTGCATATCATGACCTTTAATACTGACGTCAGGTAGGTAATATATGTATATAGTATATACTTCAAGTTTCCATCTTTATCTTCTGCTATTAATATTAGCTTACAGGGGAATTAATAAAGTAAAATATGTTGTGATGTAACTTTTAAAAGAGTCATTATTAAATCACTGTACTAATATTTTAAAGAGGACAGAACTAATTGTTTGTTTGAAGTGAAAAGGCTTCGAAGCTACTGCTCCAATTTTGATTATTCTTTCATTGATATATTGCTACATTATCCCTGAGTAAGAAAACCTACTTTTTATTCTGGTAATATGTTACCGTCGGAAACGAGAAAACCATATCACGTGATCGTAAGATTATAAACAGACAGTCGTTAATAACAATAAATCTCATCTCATTATTATCCGAGCGAGTTCTTGTTGCCTCTGAATATTCTGGGTTCAGGGTGCTACGGGACCCTAATAACATCTTCGTGTCCAAGTCATTCTCTCCTGCCCACCGTGGACCTGCTAAATGTACTTCTAAGAATCGGCAATAGCTGCCTGTTATTAAATAAATAAATAAATATAAATATTGTTGGACATGCTCACACAACGTCATCTAGCCCAAACTAAGCTATAAGCTTGTGCAATGGGGTCTAGGGTCTAGACAACTGATAAACATACTTATATATTTCTAAATACATACATAATATACATAGAAAACACCCAAAGTCCGAAACAAACATTTGTGGATCACACAAATATTGGATTCGACGTGGGAATCGAACCCGAGACTCCGGAGTCGAAAGCCGATGCACTGCTAACCTTGCCGCCGAAGCAGTCGAAATTACGATTACGTGGGGGTTAACAAATTGGCGAAATGTGGGTGAACTAAGCGTGATTTGTGTCTGTCTTTCTGAATTATTCTCTACAGGCCAATTATTAAATACACGCATAAGTGTGTATCTGAAAAAAAATGTTACCTATATACTTATTTGTGATTTCAAGCCGTAGAGTGCTCTTGCATGTTTTTAGTTATTATAATATAATGCTAATAGGTCTTATGAAGGACAACTTATTAAAACCAGAATGTTTGCATAAATAACTTTAATTACTAAATTTATTATACAATTACAAATGATAGGTATGGCTTGAAACCTGACTATTTTATTAAGAGAACAAACACGGGTAATATTATATAATGTTAACCATATCCACCAGCCCCACCTCCAAGACCGCCTCCGAATGAAAATCCGAAGCCCCCTCCGCCACCTCCACTATGGTTGTGTCCAATACTACCACTGCCTCCATATCCACCACTATGGCCACCTCCATATCCACCACTAAGACTTCCACTACTTACACTTTCTTCTTTAGCTCCAGAGCCTCCAAAGGAAAGTAGAAGCCCTCCAGCTCCAGCTCCACCGCCTGAACTGCTTAAGTGACTTCCACCTCCATAACTGCCTCCACCACCGCCGTAACCTCCACCCACGCCACCTCCATAACTACTACTACTACTGTGCTTATGATAGCTGCTTTTCATACCAGAGGTGTCAATTCCACTACTTCCAGAGCTAGTTAACCCAATCCCAAAGTCACTGCTCAAACTTCCACCAGCTCCACCTTCGTATCCTCCTCCATGGTTACTGCCACTAGATCCTTCATTTCCACTTTCTTTAACAGTAATGATAACTTCTTTCACAGCGTTACTAGAGGTGCCATCGTGGCCACTACCACCACCATAACCTCCACCGTAGCCTCCACCAGAACCTCCTGAATATCCTGCACTACTTCCGTGTAAACTGCTTCCAGAACTAATACTGTTACTGGCAGTCAATTCACTACCCGCCGATCCGGTACCTTCGAATGCAATTAAAAGACCTCCACTAGCACCACTTGAGGCACTTCCATGTCCTTTACCCTTACCGTAAATACCACTGTCAATTTCACCTGCATGGCCACTACCTGAAGATTCTCCACTACCAACGAAGGTTAATCCAGCACTGCCACTTGCAAAGCTATCTCCGTGACTAGACCCGCCTCCAACACCGTAGCCTCCTCCGTATGCACCGCCGCTGCCAGTTCCGTGTAAGCCACTGTTAATATTGCCTGTGTGGCTACTCTCTTTTACTACGGTTAACCCACCACTAAATTCAGCACTTTCAGAACCACCTTCGTGGCTAGATCCTCCTCCAATTCCATAGCCACCACCACTGCCATGTTTGCCACTGTCTGTGTGACTACTACTTGAGAATTCCTTTACAAATGTTACTCCTCCTCCAACATCGGCACTACCTCCGTGAATAGATCCTCCTCCAATTCCATAGCCACCACCACTGCCGTGTTTGCCACTGTCAGTGTGGCTACTACTGGAGAATTCTTTTACAACCGTTACTCCTCCTCCAACATCGACACTACCTCCGTGATTAGATCCTCCTCCAATTCCATAGTCACCACCACTGCCGTGTTTACCACCGTCTGTGTGACTACTACTTGAGAATTCTTTTACAAAGGTTATTGCTCCTCCAACATTAGCACTACCTCCGTGACTAGATCCTCCTATTCCATAGCCACCACCACTGCCTTGTTTGCCACTGTCTGTGTGACTACTACTTGAGAATTCTTTTGTAAACGTTACTCCTCCTCCAACATCGGCACTACCTCCGTGAGTAGATCCTCCTCCAATTCCATAACCACCACCACTGCCGTGTTTGCCGCTGTCTGTGTGACTACTACTTGAGAATTCTTTTGTAAACGTTACTCCTCCTCCAGCATCGGCACTACCTCCGTGACTAGATCCTCCTCCAATTCCATAACCACCACCACTGCCGTGTTTGCCACTGTCTGTGTGACTACTACTTGAGAATTCTTTTGTAAACGTTACTCCTCCTCCAACATTGGCACTACCTCCGTGACTAGATCCTCCTCCAATTCCATAACCACCACCACTGCCATGTTTGCCACTGTCTGTGTGGCTACTACTTGAGAATTCTTTTACAACGTTTATTTCTCCACCAACACCGGCACTACCTCCGTGGCTAGATCCCCCTCCGATTCCATAACCACCACCACTGCCGTGTTTGCCACTGTCTGTGTGACTACTACTTGAGAATTCTTTTGTAAACGTTACGCCTCCTCCAACACCGGCACTACCTCCGTGGCTAGATCCTCCTCCGATTCCATAACCACCACTATATCCACCACCACTACTAAGACTGTCATGTTTTCCACCGGTTACACTATCTGTGTGGCTACTACTTGAAAATTCTTTTACAATGGTTATTCCTGTATTGCCTCCGTGGCCATATCCACCACCACTACCTCCTGCGTAGCTATTACTGTTACCAGATCCACTGGTACTAACGTCACTACTTCCACTGCCGGCATATTCAAAACTCAAGCCTCCACCGGCTTCACCACTTTCTTCGTGGCTACCAGACCCTCCATATCCGCCTCCACCGCCTCCATATCCGCCTCCACCGCCTCCATATCCACCTCCACCGCCTCCATATCCACCTCCACCGCCTCCTTCACTGTATCCGCCTCCGCCACCATAACCTCCTTTGCCACCTTCAAGGCTTCCAGTAAAGGCAAAACCTCCTGATTTTCCATCCTCAGATTTCGTATAAATTTTCTTTTCGTGTCCTGCACCGAAGCTGCCACTGAATCCGGCACCAGCGTTTCGTATGCCGCTAAGGCCTGCAGACACTTTACCGAGAATGCTGCCGACTCCTTCACGTATAGTTTCAAGGCCACCTCCAAAACCTCCGCCAACTCCACCGCTGAATCCAAAACCTCCACCTCCTCCTCCTCCGCCGCCACCACCTTCTTCGATGCCGTAACCTCTTCGCACTCTCACTGAAAAAAAAATGTTAATTGTAAACAGCTAAAGTTATTTTACTATTGGAATTATCAGGATATTTACATGTAGCGTTGGTTTGAGTTTCCGATATTTCGGAATATAGTTGCTAAAGTTAAGCAATAAGTTCTATGTTCTCAGGACCAGAAGGATGGCTATTTTCTGGCCCAAAGAATAAGTATCGCCATTCAACGTGGCAACACAGCCAGCATTCTGGGAGCCTTCCCAGTCGGCAATGAGGCGGAGGATTTTTTAAACGATATTTTGTAATGTAAATATTTTTAGTCTATAATTATATATATGTTTTGTACATTGTAATTCTTATTGTAAATAAATGACAGTTCTATGTTATTTTCTCCCTTGGGGCCCCTTTTAACAACTGAGGAAAATTAAAAAAAAATTATTGGTTTTGAGAAAAGAGAGATAATAAAAATAAAACCCTATTTTTGATGGTATTTCATGCCTTTAATCCGGCCCTAAATTTCCGAGCTCTCCGTACATACATACATTTTCCAGAAATCACCTTTTTCGACTCAGGGGAGCTCAGGGATCATGGGAATCGAATTTTTACACCATCACAATAGTTATACTTATACAATAATGAGTAAAAGGTATACTCGTATAAGTAGGTCTTTGTTATTTCACTTATATCTAACACTAGCATTGCGTTTGTATACGTCGAATATAAAACAAACAAAAAAGTTGGACTCCATTTCAATCCAATTAGGTTAACAGCAGACAAACACGATACACGCGGCCACTAACTAGCAAAAACTTAGTTAATAACGTTAATTATGTACCTGATGCATCACCGAAGCGGACAATCAGGCAGAGGATAACACAAGATCGTAACGTCTTCATGGTTCCTTTGTACTAGCCACGACCGCTTCACTTACATCCTTATATATTTTACTGTCAGTGTGCACAAAGTTCGTGGTTTCTACATGCGTATGTACTGGAAAAACAATTAGTTTTTATAATATTTTATTTGAACTTCTCACAACAGGTTATGTATATGACTAAATTTGGCGGTTTTTGTTGTTGTGAATTTATTAATCAACTTCTAAAAAAGGAGGAATGTTCTATGGTTGTTCTATGGATATTTCTCCGCAACTTACTTGCACTTGTAATTAAAATAAAGATGGACTTGTTACAAAGTTATATTTAAGAGGACATAATAATGACGGTGTCTAGGACTTTTTAGAATTTTGTTATAGTTAACAGGATCTGTTTAAGTTATATTATAACGTACATTTCGCTTTTCATTTACAATAAAATTTTAAATCAAGAATTTCACATGAAAAACCTGAGGATGAGGACGGAAAGAAATACCAATTTTAACGAATGTCATGATAAACAACAAGCTAACATAACTAAAATGCCAACGAAATCTTGTAACTAACAATTGAAAAATATGCATTAAAATGAATTATAAAATGTAGTTTCAGTGCTGCAACACTGAACTAGAACTATTAAGAATGATTCCTAGTTGTAGTATGAATGATTGGCCCGGCCGGGACACGGTGACCATGGTCCCTCCGATTCACGGCCCGGACACGGCACGTTGTACTGCGAATGATCCTTTAGAAGTAGACATACCCGTAGTAATTTTTATTAGAAAGTAGATTTTTATGGAGGGTGTGTCATCATGATCATACATCATCATTCACCGAGCCTTTTCCGAACTCAGTTGGGGTCGGCTTTCCAGTCTAACTGCGATTCGGCTGAACTTCGATATTTTCCGTGAAGCGACTGCCATCTGACCTCCACAACCCAAGAGCGAAATCGAGTTCTGTTGTTAGACCGGTCGGATTTTTGATTAAGGGCTCTAACTACCCCTAACGACTGCCATAGATGTTCGTATGACAACCGGGACCGACGGCTTAACGTGCTCTCCGACATAGACTTATTACAGTTAGTGTCCATTTATTTCTTATTTGAAGTTTTATTAGAAACAAGCTGATACCGCTCCGCTCGCGTGGTTTAGTTTTCTTGTTCTCAAATCCTATAGGAAAACATTACCCGGATAAAAAGTATTTAAGTATTTAACCTTCCCAGTCGGCAATGACGCGGAGGATTTTTTAAACGATATTTTGTAATGTAAATATTTTTAGTCTATAATTATGTTTATTTTGAAAATTGTAATTCTTATTGTAAATAAATTGTTTTTAAGTATTAATAGCCTATATGTTACACAGAGATAATGAAGCTATATAATACTAGTGGTTTTCTGAACCGTAGACTTCGGGAGCGGCTATGTTTAGAAAATTTCTTCTTCAATTTTCTTTATTACTCTTTCATTTGTCATCCAATCCAAAAAATATCATTCATTGTACATAAGCAAGGAGTGTGTGTGTAAAGTTTCATGTAAATCGGTTGATAAATACGGCCTCAAACATGATCTGACAGAACCCGTAGATGGGTACAGACGAAAGAAATTCTCCCCAGTCTGCAAGTTGAAACGGAGCCTTCGGTCGCATCGCTCCCTCAGTCAATTAGTGAAAGCAATTTCTAAATCGATTTAGTAGTTAAGGAGCCTATTGAATGCAAACAAATTAACAAACATCAAAACAATCAAATCTTTCCTCTATATAATATAAGATAGAAGTACTCGTATATACGTAGGTCACACTATATATAAGTTTTGCGTAACTTAAAAAACGACATGTTAAAACCAAAATATTATGTTTATTGCGTTTCAAAATACTCTCCTTTACATTTTAAACATCTTTTCATGCGATCGAACCATTTTTTAAAACAGCAGGACCAAAGATCTGAAGGCATGTTTTCTACGTGCTAATTGAACGCTATCACTACCTCTTCGGAGTTGGTAAAAGTGAAACCTCTCATCAAATCTTTGATTTTGGGGAAAATACAGAAATCACAGGGTGCTAGTTCGGGGCTATGCGCAGGATGGGTGACGAGTTGTACTTTTTCGGAAGCTAAAAATGACTTTGTTTTGTTGGCCGTGTGTGAAGAAGCGTTGTCATGATGTAGGAGAACGCGGCTTTTGGGTCGTCTTTCGCGAACTTTTTCTAACACCCTGGGTAAACAAATGGTAGCATACCACTCGGCATTAACACTCTTTTGATCTTCAAGTGGAATTGTACAGATGGGACCCGTAGCTGAGAAAAAAAACGCGATCATTTTTTTACCAACGTTTCTCACCTGCCTCAATTTTGTTGGCTTGTACTCATTTTCAAACACCCATTCACAAGACTGGTGTTTTTTTTCGGGTTCAAAACAATAAATCCACGTTTCGTCTCCTGTGACAATTTCATAAACAGCATTAGAATGTCCGTGGTCGTACTTCAGTAGCATCTGTGAGCAGCATTCCACGCGAGCCCGCTTCTGCTCCGCTGTCAGTTCATGAGGGATCTAACGACAACAAAGTTTCCGAACTTTCAATTCTTTGTGTAAAATTTTCTGGATTTGACTCATACCAATCCCCAATAGTCCTCGAATTGTCTCATAGGTAATCCGCGGGTTTTCTTCAATTAACCGCTTAACAGTAGCCACATTATTTTCGTTGACGGCAGTTGAAGGCCGCCCTTCACGAAATTCGTCATGTAAAGAAACTCAACCTCTCTCAAATTCAACAAACTATCGCCTCACGGTGTTCAAACAAGGTGCTTCTCTCCCAAAAGCATTTTGAAGACGAGCGGCACAGTCTTGCGGAGAGAGAGAGAGAACTTTTAAAATCATAAAAAATCTATAATAATAATATCTAAAATCTTTTCGATTAATTCCATTTTCGTTGCATACGTAGAACTTTGATGTGTGATAAAAAACAATTGACAAATGATTTCCCGCCAATTGTTTTTTTTTATTACTAACAAGGTTGCAACGTTTAAAAAAATATAACAATCGAAATTCAAATAGTTCCGATTGGCTTGAAGTGCAAAACTTTTAGTGTGCCCCATGTATACTTCGCGCTCAGAGAACCGCTGCCTGCATACTTTAAACGTTTGGCGCAGCGTACGTGACCGAAGCTTTCACAAGTTTAACTTTTTCGTTGCCGCTCCGTTTCCTTGAAAGGTTTCGCCTTATTGTCCAACGCTAGGCGTCCCGGGTACGTCCTCGTAACGATAGCCCTAGGGAACTTAGCGTACGTAGTGGAACCTTCCTCATGAGTCATATTTAATAGTGAAACCCGTATGTAAATCCCTTCAGATTATATTTAAGTAACAGACGCCCGTGGCTTCGCCCGCTTGACAAATTATACACAAAAACCTTTCTCGAAAGCCACTCTATCTTTTGGGAAAACTGCATCAAATCAAAAAATCCAATCACTCTATTGCGTAGTTTTAAAGGTATATACATAGGGACGAAAGCGCCTTAATTTATACTCGTACTATGTTATGATAGTGAAAACCTTGTATGATAATCAAACCTTGATGTAAATCCGTTCAGTTACCCCGAACTAGAGTTCGAGGTGATGTGATAACGAATCTTTTGAGTTCAACAAACCAGTTCAATGTAAATAAACTGATTCCAAAGACGCCAATAAACTCACAAAAACCATTGAAAGCTGTGTTTGCTGTTAGAATTTTGGTTTGAATTACCGAGTGGTTATTGATTTTCTGTTATTTATTAAAATAGCTGCGGGCAACAGCTAGCTGTTGCCCGCAGCTCCGCCTGCGTGTTAGTTTAGATCTACATAACATTTTTATTTATGAAGCGAATGAAAACCAAACCGCAAATTCAAATCAAAAATTCAAATCGGTTAAGCAGTTTCTGAGATTAGCGTGTCCAAACATTCAGACAAACAGAGAAAAGTTCTAAAAACCATTGTTTTGGGTTTTATTGCGTTCATAAAGCCCTCCTACAACAGTTTCTCTATTAAATCTTCTATAATATTCTCTATTATACCATAAAAATTCATCTTAAGATACGAAAATATGAAATATTATTTATTATCTAGAGGGGCTCGTGGTCTAGTGGTAACCGACAATGTTAATACATTGCAAAGGTTAAGCAACATCGAGTCAGGCCGGTCTTAGGATGGGTGACCATTGCTTAAGACACTGAGACCCCTCCGTGCCTCGGAGAGCACGTTAAGCCGTCGGTCCCGGTTGTCATACGATCATCTATGGCAGTCGTTAGGGGTAGTTGGAGCCCTAAATAAAAAATCCGACCGGTCTAACTACAGAACTTCGTTATCACCTATGGGATGTGGAGGTCAGATGGCAGTCGTTTCACGGAAAATATCGAAGTTCAGCCGAATCGCAGTTAGACTGGAAAGCCGACCCCAACTGCGTTGGGAAAAGGCTCGGTGAATGATGATCTTCGTCGTGTGTGATAGTCCATTGAATTGTATGGCGAGCGATATTGTATCTTAAGTTAAAATATTATAGTATCTTATCCGTGTGCAGCGCCCCTTAGTAAACTCCACTGCGGGTGACGTAACCTGTTCTGAAGAGCTCTTCAATCTGATCCCACCCTCTTCCTTCCAATCCCGAACAACGCGTGCCGGGCAGAGATGCCACTCCCACACAGTGGATAGCATGTTCGCGAGAACCCAACGTTTGACACGTTCGTTTCTCTACCGGACAATAGTGGCCTGGACCGCCCTGCCTGTGCACGTATTTCCTCCCACATATAACCCTGGGTTCTTTAAGCGGAGCGTGAAGAGGCACATCAGTAGGCCGTCAAGTTGAGGGCCACTCTCTATAGTATTGTGTGCTGTGAGAGTGGCCCACAATCGCTAGACGTCGTCACGACTTACCACCAGGCGGGCGGCGTCAATTTGGCGAACCCAATATAAAAAAAAAGAAAAAACCTACGACAAACTTATTATTTGCGGTTGGTATAGTTATCGGGTCTAGGGATCGAACCGCAAAATTAAGTTTGTTTTTTTATAGTATATACTTTTCAGGGATAAAAAGTACCCAGTGTGGTGCCCAGGATATTAAAGAATAATTATACCAAGTTTCATCGTAATCGAACCGGTAGTTTTTGCGTGATGCCTGAACAGACAGACAGAGAGACAAAAATTTTTTTAATCACATTTTTGGGTTTGGTGTCGGTCTAGCAACACCCCCTGTTATTTATATTTTTGATATTTTCAATGTACAGAATTTTCACTTCTACAGATTTATTATAAGTATAGAAGATTAATCATAAATATCTACTCATAATTGACCGAGCCGTACCGGTCTACAGGCCGTCTTTTTCAGCCGATTTTCATGAAATTTGGCACAAGTGTTCTTTGTTGCAAGGCGCAACTTTTGTCGAAGGGATTTTTCGATTGGGGGGAAAATGGGGGAAAAATGGGTGGAAAATGAGGAAGAAATGCGGAGAAAATAATCATTTCTCATCTCATAAGACGATGTTTTTTTTTGCATGTTCAAATAAGGAGATGTTTTCGTGTTCGCTAGGGCGAGTGGGATATGTTTCAACTGGCGAATTGGATGTGTTGTCAGTGTTCCCCATTTTAAAATGGGGAAGAAATGCGGAGAGAAAATGATCATTTCTTTTTTACTGGTACCTCTGTTGCTACGCATGGAAAGTCAGCCACCAGACCACGTCCTAAAAGGATGTTAGGGACCCGAAAATAACGCGAGGTCTACTGTTCGCAGAACTACTAGTAATAACAACTTCATGATTATTCTAATGTATTACAATCGTGTAATTAATTATCCAAGGATTGTAATTTATAATAAATTCGTTGTTTGTCTGTGGCGTTTAGGCAAGCATTCGAAGCACCTCTGACGTCATATACGAGTATACTAGACGTCTATATCATACGAGAAGGCCGTTCTAGCCCCTTCTACAAGCTTCTACTAGTTTCTATCTGCGCATACGCCATAAGCCACACCTCCTTATAATTGAACTCAAGCACTGCTTGATCACGTCGGGGGTCACCAGTGAAGTGGTTGTTGGGAGGAATACGGCATGTCGGTTTATTTTTTTAGTTTTTGATTTGATTGGGAGTTTTCACATTGCACGATAACGATATAGTAAGTAGCAGCAGTAACATAACTTAATAAAGATTTAATTTACTATCACGATTATGCAAACCATGTACCTTTGAATATTAATAAAATACTATTATTTGTATGTGCTACCTATTCATGTTTCAAATCGGTGCCAAGCCAAATGTTTGCGTTAACTCGCCGCACGTGACTTTGAGCGCGATACTTATATTTTTTTTTTGTAAATACATACATAATATATTACAATATTTACAATAAATTTGGTCGCGTTTTAGCGCAAAATTTGAATAGAAACAATTAATTTGCATTTTTGTCTTAGAAGACCTTTAATTTCTGCAGAAATATGTTTCTCCTCGTAATGTTGTTAATATAAGTAATTTAAGAAATGTTTAAATTGTCATTATGGAGATGGGTACTGCAGTACCTACCTCATCAGGTCAGGGCCTAAGTCGCCTAAATGAACGTAAAACGCCATGCTACTGCTATACTACTACCTTGCAACTGTAATAGGTAAAAAAATCGGTAGTCTGCTAAACTCACATGCAACGCGCCAGGATAACCGACTGCAGAGTACAATTGTCATTAAGTTAAGTTGAATTTAGTTATTCCTGACATTACCAACTTCCCAGCCCCTATATCCCGAGAACCGAGCTTCCCACCTAAATTCTGGGCAATTTTTTGTTCCTCCTGCACCCCCTTTCCTGCACCTGCATCACAAGTTCCATTCGCCTGCAAAAAAAATCCCAGTAATTCTCATCCCGCTAAAATACCCAAGATTCCCAGTACCCCATATCTCGAAAACTAAGCATCCAAGGTCAATTTTGACTTCTTTTTCCGACCCCCCGCAAGTATTAAAACTCCATCTCTTCCCATAAAAAAAAATCCCAATTCCCATCCCCCTTCCTTTGATATTGCCGGTGACAGTTGGATGTGTTTCTATGTTCCTCTACATATCTCGGTTCTATGAGTAGAATAGTAGAATATTTTAACTGGATAACTCTGTTAGCTAATTGATTTGAGATTTATTTTTAGATATTGGTGTAGGACTCGGTAAAATAAAGCTACTTACGAAAAATGAGCTTGCTGTTAATAAATATTGTTCAATGTTCTACGGCCCACGTACTAAATAGGCTTGTTCCCTATTAAGTGGGACCAATGATATTGCTGGCAAAGTCCGCGTGGTTTGTGCAACATTTTTCATTGCTGCTCTGTGATAGTAGCGTGATGTTATACGAGTATAACCAATAACAATGTTGCTTTATATACGTAGGTGAAAGAATTTTTCAAAATGGTCTATTAGTTTCTGAGCCTGTTCAGCATAAACAAACAATCAATGGGTGGGATTTAACATGAATATTTTAGGAAGTGGTATTTCCAGTATAATATTCAAAAACTCGTGTAAAATTCACACACAGATGGTTCAGTATTTCGAGTGATTTCATTGTCTTTATAAATATAAATTAGTCATTAAGTGAATACTGTGTATTTTTATAGCAATTTTAATTACATTGCTGACATATTAAAGTCCTAAGTGCAGACACAAAGGAACATTATTATGAAGTATACTTATAACAAATATTAATAACAAATATTTCTTACAGTCTGTAGGTAGAGTATAGCAAAGCTGAAATTAAGGGACGAAAACATTCACATTAAAATAGCAGCCAAAACTTCCATATACTTATAGGTAGTATAGGTTTTCGATTATCGGCTCTTTGTGGAATATTGGAGTAATCCAATGACATAATGAAAGGTGTTTTTGTACACTATCTTACTATCTTCAAGCCATTGTCCAACAATCTACTCTATATTTGATAGTTTCCAAATATAATTTAACTCAACCCACCAGAAATAATATAAATATAAAATCCGGAAATAACATCAAACCTTAATAGTTTTAATAATATTCCAATAATAAACTTGTACTTCGACTTATTTGAACTTGACCCCTCACACGGTTAGTTCAATAAGCTTTTTATGTAACAATATCTACTTCCAAACCAGTGTGAGTCATTTCCTATTGTTCATCGACCAAGGAAGACTGGCTAATAGGTAATGTAATACACAAACAAATTTCCACTGAAACTTCTCATGGCAAACTACTTAGGGCAGTTTTTATGTAGGTTAGGTAGGTTTCCGCCGGGTGCCACTGGAAATACCTCGTGGTGAGTATCAGAGACGCTCGGCAACGGACGTAAAAGGCGGACCTCAAAAAAAAGAAAAACGTAGCTAGGTATATTAACATAAATTTGAATAGATTCAAAACGATCTTCTAAACAGGCTCTTTTATAACGTGCAGAATGACCTTGAACTACTCCTCGCCACGAGTTATTGATGAGGTGTTCATGTTGCATTTCTAACTATTAAACGCTAAAATTGTTTGTTAGTAGAGGTATCTTCGAAAACGCGAATACTCTGATGAGGAGATTTTCAGGATTGTTGATAGTCACACACAGAGCTGAAAAACTGCTGTTCAGCCCTGATGCTTTGGTGATAATAATGAATGACATTAAGGTCGCTATGCCATCATTATGGCATAGCGTGGAATATCATACTTGTGTAAGTATAACGTTACATTTGCTTACCTCGCGCGTCGCATTAGGAACATGTTTTTTAGAGTTAGGAAATTACATGCAGGTTTTACTAGTTTACTTGTTTTACTGGAATAAAAACAATACAAGTTCAAATAATACAAGTTGTAGCTAGTTTACAGGTTTGTGCAACTTGTGTCTAACCATTTTTTCTTTTTTTCCTTTTTGGGTTTTGTAGGCCTTCTCCTACCTAAATAGCCGAGCGCCTCCGGTGAGCACACAGGGAATTTCCAGAGGTGCCCGGCGTTGTATCTATGCCTAATGGAAACGCGCCTAAATCAAAGAATCCATTAAAATGAAGCCGGTAATTAGCCTTGTTAAAAATATAATATCAATTGCTAAACGCCTCTTATACACGCTTCTCAGGACCAAAAGGCTGGTTATTATCTGACCCAAATAATAAGTATCGTTACCTTCCCAGTCGGAAATGCCGCGGAGGTTATTTTTAAACGATATTTTGTAGTAATTATGTATATCATAATTGTGATTATGTTTATTGTATATCTATGGTTGAATGAGTTTCGACCTTGAGTTACCAAATGATGGGATTAGGTAATTATATGAGGTACTATTTGTCTGACACTCATTTGTAGAACGTGTTCAATCCACTTTACGGTAGCCCACTTTTTGCTCGAATCACTTTACTTATGAAGAACAAATTACACATTTTATACCTACCTCTAATATATATATATAATCTAATATTGTAGAGGTATATACCTATATACCTCTACAATATTAGATGCGTTTGGATGGTAATTGGACATTAAAATGGCTGTATTATAATAGTTTAACTACTGTTTTATTAGAGTTCATATTCTATAATAAATGTTTTCAACGTTATTGTGGTAATAAATACATTACACATTTAATTAGTTAGGTAGGTACAAGAGGTCGTCTCGAGGTCAAAGGTATACACTAAGACTTAAATTAGGTCAATAAGACAGCCAGCAACCCCTCCACGTTAGAGGAACATCTCGCCGACTTTCGGAAAAATCATAGGCACACGCTTCATCTAGGTACAGCGATGTATACGGTATTTTTATTTTGGGAATCGGCAAATTGACACCACCCGCTTGATGGTAAGCCAAGACGATGTCTAGCGATTGAAGGCCACTCTCGCAGTGCTATAAAAGTGTCTCTGAAGTTTGCGGCCCAGCAATGTGCCTCTTCACACTTCACCTACAGAACCCTGGGTAGTGTGCAGGGGGAAACACTTGCGCAGGTAGGGCGTTACAAGCCACTATCATTTGGCAGAGGAACGAACTGTTTTCGCGGGCGTTTTTTTTTTGAAAAAGCTTTTCTAGCAGCAAACATTATTTTAGCAAATGTAAAATTTGTCTTTTTATACTGTGTGCCAAATGGCGATAAAGAAAATAATTATGTGCATATTTTTTCCAATTATTATGTGGTCCGGTATCTTATTTTAAAATCAAATTAGCCGAGGCTAGATATAAACAAAGATGGCGATAGAGGTAAATGGTTATACCTATACTATTTCACAGAAACTGAGTAATATGGAGAATACATAATCAGGTCACGATTCGAAAATGAAAAACACAATAACCATAATTTATTCAAAACTGACCACATCCTATTGTATATGTTCCTATTTTAAGGTTCTAATGGGAATACTAATTTATGTAAGAAATTTACTTAAAACTTTTGAATACTTATGAGATCTAATACTAAGGACTCCGGGCCCGGGGAGATGTATGGTACGGCAGGCATGGGTCCAGTGGGGGCGAAGCGGAGTCTAGTGTGGGGGTGTGGGTCGATTCGCCGGCCAGGGAGACCCTTAGCAACGGTGTCGCCGCGGCCGTCCGCAACATAGTCATGGGGCCCGCCTAGGACCAACCACCCCAGGAGGCTGCCCCACATGTTGAGCATAATCCTGATGTGGGGTCGCCGCTCCGGGTGGTGGCACAGCGGCCCCTAGAAACCCCAGAAATTTGACTTCTTTTGAGGTGAACCTCGATACCGTCCACCATCACTTAGAGACGGCACGGCCTTCTGTGATGTTCCTAACGGAGACACAAATACGCCGCCCTGACGACACGTCTTACCTCTGTTACCCGGGTTATGTCATTGAGGAACAATTGCGCGACAAAGCCGGAGTGTGCGTGTTCGTTAGGGCGAATGTTTGCCGCCGGATGCGCTGTCTAGAGAACTCCTCCTACTCCGTCCTTTGGCTGCACGTGGATCATGGCTCTATATATGAGCCAGATCTACGTGTGCGTCTACCGCTCCCACACAGGGGACACTGGGACAACAAGGCTTTTCGAATACCTCAGCGAGATGGCTGACGATGCGCAGGTGCGGTTCCCGAACGCTGACCTGGTTTTCCTTTTAACGGTCATCACATTGAGTGGCTGGGGTCCCTTAGGACTGATCATGCGGGAAAAACCGCCCATGCATTCGCTCTCTTCCACGGGCAGACCCAGATGGTACAGGGGATCACCCGGACCTGACAGGTCAGACCACACGCCCGCCTTGCTGGATCTACTGCTGACGAGTCGCCCAGCCCAGTATAGTGTGTCGGTACGCGCCCCACTGGGTACTTCCGACCACTGTGTGGTGCACGCCAGCTTGCAAGTGCCACCTCCTGCTCGTACTGGGCAAATTACTCCAAGACTATGGCACTACTCGTCGGCAGACTGGGACGGTCTCCGTGATTACTTTGCGTCCGTCCCGTGGAGCCAGCGCTGCTTTGTAGGGAAGGCGCCTTCGGATAGCGCTGCAGCCGTTACTGGCGAGATCAGTCTAGGGATAGAATATTATATCCCTTTCACTGATGTCGCCAGCATTCGCAAAGCTCGCCCCTATTTCGGGCGTGATGTGCCGAGTCTGTCCAGAAAAAACAGTCGGCATATTGCGCCTGGGTCAGGGCTCAAGCAGCACGTGACCCGGACGTTGACCGCCTCAAAGCAGCGTACAATAGGGCCACTAGGTTCAGCAAGAGGGCATTCAAGAGAGCGGATGCCCAGCGTGTCGCGCGGCTTGGTCAGGAGCTCACATCCCATCCCATGGGCAGCCGTGGATACTGGCAACTGGCCAAAGCAGTGCAGTTTAATTTTTGCCAACCCTCGCTGCCACCACTGCGTCATCCTGATGGATCACTGGCTCACAAAGCCCAAGACTTCACTTGGGCTTTGTCAGCGGACATGCTCGCAGACCTCTTTGCAGCTAATTCCCGGGTAGACGACTGTGGCCTGCATCCCCCCGCCATCGTCAACTATGGCCACACTATGCCTGATTGATATTGTTATCAGGCAATGTGATGTACGGGCAGTGCTGCGGTCACTCGACACGCGGAAAGCCAGTGGCCCATATGGCATTCCGGCGGTGGTGCTACGAAAATGTGCTGCTGAGTTGCCAGTATTAAGGCGTCTGTACCGCCTGTCATACTCTTCGTGCCGGAGGTCTGGAAAGAGGCGAACGTACAACCGATCCCCAAGAAAGGGGATCGATCCGATCTCACCTCAGTCATTTACATGGTGCTGGAGCTCCTTATCGATAAGCAGCTCATGCGATACCTAGAGGATCACTCGCTAATCAATGATCGGCAATATGGCTTTAGGCCAAAATGATCAACGGGTGCCCTCCTGGCATTCGTCACGCATGTATGGGGTGAGGCTATGGAAAGGTACGGCGAGTCCTTGGCTTGTCCTTGGGTCTGGCATGCTTCGCTCCTTTCCAAGCTTCCGGCATATGGTCTACCTCCTCAACTGTACAGCTGGATTGCCAGCTTTTTAAACGAGCGCCGAGTGCGGGTCCTCTGCGATGGCCAGGCTTCTCGCTTCTTGCAAGTGAATGCCGGGGTACCGTAGGGGTCCGTACTGTCACCAACTCTCTTTCTTCTGCATATCAATGATATGCTATCCCTTGGGAACATTCATTGCTATGCAGATGACAGCACATTGCATACTTACTCGGTTCGTCAGATGGCGGGGCGATCTGAGATTGAGGATGAGAGACGACAACTCGTGGCTGATCTCGACCGAAACCTCGAGAGTATCTCCCAATGGGGTGCCGAGAAATTGGTCGAGTTCAATGCCCACAAAACACAGGCGTGTGCATTTACAGATCCCCTTTTCTTCCCCTACCCACTCTTCAGAATGCAATATTACCAATAAAGGACAATCTGGACATCCTTGGCATAGACGTTCGACGAGAGCTCAATAACACAAACCACATTGAGAGATGTATTGGGCTAGCTTCGTGGAAAACTAGGAATACTGAACAAGGTAAAGCGATTCTTCACACCGCACCAGAGGTGTCTGCTGTACAAAACGCAGATTAGACTCTGCGTCGAATACTGCTCTCACCTCTGGGACGGCTCCGCGAAGTATTTGCTGGACGCACTCGACGCTATGCAGCGACGCGCTATTCGCATTATAGACTGTCTGGAGGTAACGGGAAGCCTTGAGCCGCTAGCCCAGCGCCGAACAACTGCTTCCTTGGTCGCGTTCTACCGTATTTACCACGGTGAGTGTTCTGAAGAGCTCTTCTACCTGATCCCACCCTCTCCCTACGATCCTGAACAACGCGTGCCGGGCAGAGATGTCACTCTCATACCGTGGAAACCGTCTTCGCGAGAACCGGGCGTTTTAAACGTTCGTTTCTCTGCCGAACGATGGTGGCTTGGAACGCCCTGCCTGCGCACGTGTTTCCTCCAACATATAACCCTGGGTTCTTTAAGCGAAGCGTGAAGAGGCACATTACTGGATCGTCAAGTTGAGGGCCACTCTCTATAATATTCCTGTATACTATGAGAGTCGCCCACAATCGCCAGACATCGCCACAGCTTACCATCAGGCGGGTGGCGTCAATTTGTCGACCTAAATATTAAAAAAAATACACTGTGTGGGCGCCGAGTCCATTGTGTGATAAAGTGGCGAACACATCACAGGCGACCGAGATTCAGTTGTAGATTTAAGATGGTCACCTTGCGACTAGTCAGCGCTCACCTTCACCATGCGACGTGTTCCCAGCTCTACCTAGCTAAATTTGGTAAAACCCTAACAGTGCCGCTTTGGATATTCGGCCTAGTAAAGGCTTACTGAAGCTCTTGGCAATCCGAGGTCTTTAAATAAGTTGTAAAGAGAATTAGTTGGACCACTTCTTCTTGCACCTACTTCTACGGGAGTTCTGTGACTTCCCTTATTTATGGTAGAAAATTTCAGTGTCTACCTAAAAGTTACTAAACGAAACTCTGTCTAAATACAAAATTCGCATTTAGTATTAGCCAATTATTAAAACAAATGTCTGAAGTCAAGGGTAATTAATTTTTTTAAATAAAATTTCGTAAATATATCTCACCTACGTGTTAATGTAATTTAAATGTCATCAATGGGGTGAATATTCCTATTAAATCTAAATTCAATCCAGATTAAGTACCTCTTGGTGGTAAAACAAGATAATTGAATGTCATGAATTTTATCTAAATAAAATAAATAGAGATCCGGTTATGTGATACGTTGGAAAATTGCTTCCTAACAATCTTCTCGAGGTGTATTCTATTAATCTTTTTTTTCTGCTTCTTCCAAATATGTTTTTACGTTTTTTTTTCTAGTATATTTTAAGGATTTCTGTGCATACCTACTTAGAAAAACATTCTATCTATATTCATTCTAAACGACATAATTCGTAGGGCTCTTCCACTGCAGGTCTTCTGGTCGTACGTGAGCCATAATGGGATAGCAGAAGCGATGGAAAGAGACCGGACGGTATGTCTTTGCTACCAAGTTTTGGTGTGGGACGCTATATGCGTTGTCACCTTAGCATTTTCACATCTTCCAAGCACATCCGGATGTGCCGGCGCTGCTGCTGCATCGGCTGAATGACTCACATGGCGTAAATACGCTAACCTAGTAGGGTTTTACAGATTTGAGCTGTTTGGGGTTGAGACACTAGGGACATATCTCTATAATGGTGGCGGTCAGAGCGCTCGCCACCTATACACTTAGAGACATTGCTAAGCATTTAATAGATACTTATAAGGACCAGAAGGCTGGCTATCGTTCCGTTCGTTTGTCTCAGTAAAACTCAAAAACTGCTGGAGCGATTTGGCTAATTTTTGGTCTAAAATGTTCGTACAAATTCAGGGGAGGTTTAAAATGTTCATTTGAGTCTGTACAAAGTTCGTCGAGACAGCTAGTTAATCAATAATTATAATATTTCTCGTATGAACATCATCAGGCCGTACCGTGCTCTTATTGCTGTAAGTATTATTCACATTGTGATGATTGTCTATCAATAAATATAAATCTTGTTGAAATATGTGAGAAACCAAAGGTAATTGAAACACAATGAATATTCTGGGAACGGTATTTTATCGCTTATTCATGTAAACGATAGCTTTATTACGATACAATTAAAAGTGACGTAAGAATTCGTTCGAACTATAAAACAGCAGTCATAAAAAAACCCAAAGTGGTTACCTTTGGTTGTCAATCACCACTCTATAGGAAACCTAGACAATTTGTTTACGTGTATGTATGTACTACGTTTCTCGGAATCCAAAGCTTTAGCACTCAAACGCTTTTCGAACGCGTGTATTGGAGGAATTTGTCTGGCTACTTTCGTATTGACCAATAAGTATGCAAGTTACTTTTGCAAGTTAAATGTACTTGACTAATGTCATTGCACACGTGAATGACACGGATAAGTGCACCAGTGAGTGAACACACTCACTGGTGCATTTCTATCATAAATACTTTTATATTTTTCATAAGTTACACAATTCCTAATTTGGTAATAATAATTCTAATGAGGTTGCAAATTGCAGTTGAAAATGAGAGACTTTGTGAAGTGATCTTGTGTTACAAGTAAATATTTTGTATGCGATGGAATTTAAGAATCAGACGTAGCTTATTTAATAGTAGGTTATTATATATTTTATACAAATTTTTGTTAAAATTAAGGGTCAAAATGACGAAATGCTTACTCTATAATACAATTATATTCATTTTCGGCAGTTATTGATAAATAAAATAGGTATTCATGCACTGGTTCAAGAAACTGCAATAATCCTAGTGAATGAACAGCGTTCATTTACTGAGACATTGAACTTGTTTAAATGATTTATGAGTAAACTGACGTTTTGTTTTGTGTGTGTTCTGTGTTCTTAGATGGAAACAAATCTCATATAAATAATACAAGCTTTACTCACTGGTCATTGGCAAGTTGCTGCAAGTGCAAGCAGAGGCCATAACAAAGAATTGATTGATTAAATGATACAAGAAGGCAATAAATAACTGAAGATCAGAGCGATGCAGCACATCAACAAAGTCTAGGGATATTTGGTTTACCATTGATTATTCAAAAAGTGTTATGAATTACTTAAGACTTGTTTAACGCGAAAAGCTTGATAACGAACTAAAAAAATATTTATATCGAACACAAATCTTCTGCTCTACTTTAACTAAAGGTCAATCATAGGTAAGAATTTTATTGAATAACTTGAAAATAATAATAATAGAACCTCTAGTTTTACAATTTAATTAAACTTAGTAATCTGTAAATCTGCCCAAGACGTTCAAAACGTATCTGCAACGGTTCTTCATAGTGAAAATCAAGTTATCTAGGACCTGTTGTGGAATGTTGTCCCAGATTCCGCTAAGATGTAAAATAAATTGGTGTTCGGTTTGAAAAGTTCGGGAAAAGCACTCAGAGCCCTTCGTTGGAGCATATCCCACGCATGCTCTATGGGGTTGACATCGGGAGATTGTGCAGGCGAATCCAAGACCGCGATATGGCTGAGAGTATTGGTGACTATAAAACACGATTTAAGAAGTACAATGAAAGTGATTGAAGGCGAAATTGGACACATTTTGAAAAATGAATTCATTCAGTCTTATAAGTATCATAAATCGTGCTCATGAACACATGTTACGAGTATTACTTATCTTAATTGTGAAGGCTAAATAAAATACTTTAAGTGTTTGTTAAGAAAATAACATCTCTTTACAATCACACAATTGGGTGGCTCCCTCCTGAGTTAGTGACCTCCTACCTAATAATTTAATTGGTTTTAATCAGTGTTTAAATGTCTGTAAGACTTATTTTACTTTATTATTAATATTTATCTTCACTTACTGGGTTTTATAGCGTTCATTTACTAAAAAATTATGTACATTAATTGGTGATTCTCATCAAACTTTCTAATAACTATGCTGAATACAGCACTCATCAATCGTTCACAACTGCCACAATTTGCCAGTATTTTTAGTCCCACGTAATAGGGGGTGGGCAAACCTATTGCCGTCACCGGGCACATTTATAATGGATTATGTCCAAAATAACCGAAAGAATTTAATAAAAAGTAGAAGCTATATTGTAATTTTGAAAAAAAAAAATACATCTTTCATCCTCAACATCTCATCATGCCTTGCCTTGCGATGAAATGTTGATGAAAGGCAACAAAATGTTACGTGCCAGCCGCTATGGCACTTCCAATTAAAGTTCTGGGCGTCTCGGGCTATGCTTATCCTATTTAAGTAATAGGTGATGGAAAGTGGCTGGTAAACTAGTTATGTAAGGAACCCCTAAGCCGATTCCTGAATCCTGAATCGAGTGAATTATCTTTTTTGCGTGTTAAGATAATCAGTTTTATAAACAAAAAACAACGCTATCAATGAATTTCCAATATTATTTATAAAAAGTTTAAATTTTTTAATTTTCACTGTAATTCAAATCATAATAATTGTTAAGATTTGGCAAAACCCACGTCATGGTAAACATTTCTGTGACGCCCAATAGGTATTTTTTCTTTGTTTTTACGTACGTATGTTTTTACTAATAATACACCTACTTATTTTAATTAAGTGTTCGCTGCGGATGGGTTCCCCAAGTTTTGGACACGTGTAGACAACCGTGCCGTGCATTGAATTCACCTAACATAACATCTCTCATACAAAACATTTACAGTGTTTTACAAGATTATCCTAATACTCGTACAACACTGCAACTATTTCTGCCGGTAAGTACGCTGAACTTCAACGTCTCTCTATACCATTAAAACAACGACACTCCCAGCTAGATGTCATGCTGCCACTACGGATCTTGTGGCTTTATTTTATTACATTGAAGCCCCATGAATGGTCATACTTAGCAAGATTCCCATGAACAGACTCCTACAGGGAGCGTTGAGTTATGCAAGGCAGCAGCCACAGGAGCGCGCCGCACCTCTTTGCTTGGAAATGGGTGAAGTTAATCATTACCCAAAAAAATACGTTATCCATTGCTATTATTTTTAAACAAAATTGTCTTTGACGTTATAATTATTAATTTTAACAAATATCTTAGTAAGAAGATAGCATAGATTATAACTACTTACTTGTTAAAAACAAGTAGGTAAGTAGTATACGTTTTGAGGTAATATGATTGGAAATCAGGATCATAGAAAACTATTTCACAGAGGCGGAGCTAGGCACCAGCTAGTCTCTCAAATAAATATTGTACAATTATCTATACTTAGGTATTACTAGGGGACCGCCGGTGATCGAAATTCAATCATAATTTTAACGTAACTATTAAGGCACTCCTCCTCTATATAAGTTTGGTACTAACTGATCACTACGGCTCCACCCGCGTGATATAGTCTTCTCGTTCACAACTCCCGGCCGTTTAATATGCCTGTGCCTACCCCTTTAGGGAAACAGGCGTGTGTTTATGCCCATTAAACCTTTTGAAAAAAATACCTACTAATTACAAAAATTATAAATACGTGAGAAGAACAGAAGAACCTTTGGTTTATTTACTTTTGAAATATATGTTTTAATTGCGCATAATCTGGGAGATCTGTACAGCATAATAAAGGCTACTATTAGTACATAATAAAGAAAAAACCAACAATAACACGATTCAGTTGATTCACAGGTTGTAAGCTTATATAGGTATAAATCTAATTGAAGCAGCTACCGCCATCTACTGACATATGCTGTAACTAAGATAAATAACTACATTTTGTATAGGAAATTATAGAGGTATAATTTTCTGCATGTTGGTTTAAATTTTAAATGATAGATGGCACCACGTGCCAGAACCTTATATGAAAACTACCGATTTTGTTCTAATCGGAGTTCGTCAAGAACTCTTTGATAATAAAATAAAATAAAATAAAATATAAAACTGAGAAGAGCCCTCAAGAAACTCAGTTCGGATTTTTTTTAAGAATATTTCATCTTAAATCTAATACAGAGTTATTTAGAAAGGAGCAATTCGTGTTACAACCAGGCAGCCTTGTCATCTAAGAAATCATTAATACTATAATAAGCTTTATGGCACAATTTACTTTTTATTAGTTTTTTAAATTTATTGACAGATAAATTTGCTATTTCGGTTGGCAATGTATTGTTTTTGTCTGTTTATCTGTATTCGTATAAAGTTCCCCGCAAAAGAATTACTCACTTTATGAAGTCTAAATTTAGGAACAGCCAGTTTATCCTTATTTCTTAAGTTTAGATTATGATTATCACTATTTTTCACAAACTTACTTTTGTTCTTGTGTGTATACAATAAAATTTCATAAATATACTGTGAATACACTGTAAGGATGTTAATATGCTTAAACTTATCTCTTAATGTCTCCCGAGAGGGGTCTCCATAGATAGTCCGGACAGCCCTCTTCTGCAACACAAAGATGCATTCAATATCGGCAGCGTTACCCCACAGTAGTATGCCATATGTCATGATACTGTGGAAGTAGCTGAAGTAGACAAGACGCGCCGTTTTAATGTCTGTAAGTTGTCGGATCTTTTTGACAGCATAGGCTGCTGAACTAAGCCTGGCCGAAATTTTCCTGATATGAGGCCCCCATTGCAATTTGGAGTCTAACGTTATGCCCAGAAAGACAGTGTCATCGACCAATTCTATTATATCATCCCTAACCTTCACTGGTTACACACAACACACAAGGTGAATCTTACACATTTAGTTTTATTTTCATTTAATAATAAATTATTAGTATAAAACCAGTGGATTATCCTAGAGAGGGCAATGTTTACATCGTCAAGTTCGCGCTGTCCACGTTTAACTTTAAATATTAAAGAAGTGTCATCAGCAAACAAAACTACCTCGTGGTCGTCTCTTATGAGGTGAGGGAGATCATTAATATATACTAGAAAAAGAAAAGTGCCCAAAATTGAACCCTGCGGTACCCCCATTGCTACAGGAGAACCAGGTGACTGTTTACCATTGATCACTACTTTCTGGACCCTATCACTTAAGTAAGAATTGACGAAATTCAAGGCTGTCCCCCGAATTCCGTAATGATCAAGTTTCTTAATTAAAGTCTGGTGCTGAACGCAATTGAAGGCCTAAGATAAGTCACAGAATACACCATAAGTATCATATGACTCATCCCAGGCCCTGTATATACACTCTAATAATTTAATTCAGGCATCAGTGGTGGACCGACCACGAGTGAAACCGAATTGTTTCGTATGTAATAGTTTATTAACGTTAAAGTGATTTTGCATTTGATTAAGCATAATTTTTTCAAAAATTTTCCTAAATGTAGGTAGTACAGAAATAGGACGGAAATTGGACGGATCTGAAGTACTACCCGATTTAAACAGGGGAATTAATTTACTAGGTTTCATTAAATCAGGGAACACACCACTATCAACACAATTATTAAATATTATTACTAGTTCAGGAGCAACCATTTCAATAAAAGAATTTGCTAAATACACAGAGATGCCCCAGAGGTCAGCTGTTTTCTTGATATTTAAAGATTTAAAAGTTTTTAAGATAGTGTTTATATTAACTTTACTGAATTTAAATATAACGTTACAACAAGGAACGTTTGCTTTTAACAAAGATTCTGCAATGGGGGTTGAAGAGCCTAGGGTTTTTGTCAAATCTACAGGATTTCGGAAAAATCCCTTCGACAAAAGTTGCGCCTTGCAACAAAGAACACTTGTGCCAAATTTCATGAAAACCGGCTGAAAAATGCTTTTTCCCTCCATTTTCCCCCCAATCGAAAAATCCCTTCGACAAAAGTTGCACCTTGCAACAAAGAACACTTGTGCCAAATTTCATGAAAACCGGCTGAAAAATGCGGCCTGTAGACCGGAACTGACACACATACCAACAACGCCAAATCGGGCAGTCCTCGAGTTAAAACTGAGACGCTTCGCTCACTCGGTCAATCAGAGCCGCTTAGTATTCTCCACGAAGAAAACGGGTGACACTCGCCCCCTAAATAATATAGAAACTCAATGGTTCAAGTATAAAAGAGGAAAGTACTTTTTCCTATTCGGTGGTTCGAGTCCTGACGATGACATTTCAGTCTGTTAATACTTCTTGTTCGGCAATATACATGGACCTACTTGCCCCGAGATGAGAAACGTAAACCTACTCCTTTACAGAAACAGTTATGAGTATGTCTGCAAACATTATACACACTTTTACATCAACACGCCTATAACATCCCTAAAGGAGTAGGCTGAAGTGCATTATAAACCTACACTTTGCCTGTAATTTAGTTGGTCCCACGTAAGTCTATTGCCTAACCGGTCACTATATAAAATCCATAACAACTCAGTATTTTCAACCAAAATTCCAACACGGGACAGATGTTACATAACACTGATAGTACGCGGGCCGTAGAACATTGAAAAATATTAATTAACAGCAAGCTCATTTTTCGTAAGTCGCTTTATTTTACCGAGTCCTACCCCAATATCTCAAAAAGAAATCTCAAATCAGGTACATAGCTAACAGAGTTATCCAGTTAAAATATTCGGAACAAAATTGTAAGGTTGCATTTATTCGTATAGAGCTGCAAAGTGGTGCAGGTATGTGCATCATTATAAATCAAATATCAAAAGTTCCCATTGATCCGACTTGTGCTAAAAAAGTTATTCAGGGTTAAAGTTGAAAATTTTCGGTTTTTTGAATTACATCAAAAAATAGTTTTGTTCAAAATAAGTAGAATCTCTGTAGTCCGAAAACTGTCCGAGTCTATATTAATTATTTTATCGATATATTTACTTACCTACCGCTTACTTTTTAGATTGCTTGAACATTTAATTATGGTATTTACGGAGGAAGTAACTAAAATACGAGTACGATTCCTTTTTTTTTTGGTTCGCCAAATTGACGCCGCCCAAGTCAGTCGTGACGACGACGTCTGGCGGGTAAGTAATAGATGATATAACAACAAAATCTCTAATATTAACACCATATAACAACTGAACCTATAATATATATATTTAATACGACAATTTGTCTGTCTGTCCGTCCGTCGCATTTTTAAATTATAATTAATAATACATACATTTGAATGATTTTTTTTTTTTATTTGAAGTTCGCTGGGATTACTAGTTTTATTTAATATAGCGATTAGTTAATAGAATGAACGATTGATATAATTTTAAAATAACTAATTTTTATAAGCATAACATACATTATTTATTTTATCATACTAAAGTTCTACTCGCTGTTTATTACTGCGCCTCGTCTAGTATCAATTTCTTCTTTTCTTTTGAGCGTATTCTTGAAAAGTTGACTCCCTGTTACAACCACGCAATCATAATGGGTGATTTCAACACCTGTCAAATCAAGAACGACAATCGTACAGTGTCTTTTCAACGCACTACGCAATCCTGTAACCTCTCCATACTCCCTTTAAACACCACCCATCACGTTCCCGGCCTCAATCCCTCTCTCCTAGATCTGATCCTTGTGTCATCATTGCATCATGTTGCTAAACATGGAATGCAATGCTGATGCCTTTTCCCACCACGACCTCATATTCCTATCCTATAAACTCCGTCCTCCTAAGGCTAGACCGAAAATTCTGTGGCAGCGTAACTTTAGTAGCATGGATCTTGATAGTCTTCGGGAGGATGCCAACAGCATTAATTAGGGACCGTTATTTACTTCACACACTGTCGATTCAAAAGTCGAAGTTTTAAGGCCGCCTTTTGTACTATCTTTAAGTTAAGTCTCCTAATTGTATGTTTTCTTTTTTGTGTACAATAAAGAGTATTTGTATTGTATTGTATTGTATTGTATTGTACTGTTCATTAAATATAACATCGTTTGACATAACATACATTAAATATAAAATCGTTTGACATATACCACTCAAAAGATATAAAACTTATTTGGTCTAATATGATGAAAACGTGTCTCCCTTGTTTGACCGAAAGGAATTTGACAAAAGTTTAAATTTTTGCCAAATTATTACTTAGCAGTAATCTATTCACAAAAAATTGTAACGCAAACCTAATGTTCGGGAAATGACCGTTTAAACTTTAATTAGTTTACCAACTAGTACTTTTAACATTTTTTATTTAGTCAAATAACCAAATTTTTTTTTTAAATAAGTATTTATCCTAATCTAAATAGTTCAGCTGTCAGTCAATCAATCAATAGGCAGCAAGCTGGCGAGATGTGGGTGTGTTTGCACACCTCTGCCTACCCCTTCGGGGAAAAAGGCGTGATGCTATGTTTTATGTAATGTAAATAGTTCAGTTCCGGGTAACCTATAAAAACAATCTCTTTTTTCTATTAAAGCAAGTCGTTTCTGGCACTCGCCGGCCGCTGCCGCGGCACCGCTCGCTTCGTTCGCTCGGCTCGTTTATTGTCTGAAGATTGTTTGCTGTAATAAATCATTTCATTTATCGCTGATAATCGCTTCGCGTGGCTCCTATTTCTGGGTGGCTTAAAAAGCCCGATTCGGGGTACTCTGAGTCAGGGTGTTAACCATAATGACGTTTTTTAATATATATTAAACGTTAGACCTAATGATTTTCGATTAAATAAACAATATATATTAAACGTTAGACCAAATGATTTTCGATTACATAAACGTTATATCAAACAACAAAATACTAATTAAGTTTTAGAATAAATAAATGTTATATGTAAAGAAATTATATCAACAGTTGGTAGATCTCACATTGATTATATCTTATGAACGATAATAAAATGAAATTAGATCAAATGAGTTTATCCTTATGAGACGCACCCACGTCTAGCGATTCCTCTTTTATTCCCGACTGTGCCAGCGAGGGTTGTGTTTAACGCGGGTATAGTTTTGTAGGTATGTAACGAGTTATCATTGTTCTGTTAACGGCTGGATGGATTTTGTTTCATGAGGTCTCAAATGAACGGTATTCATCTCCAAAGTGTACATATAACGCAAACAAAAACTATAGAGCGCATTTTTGGCGCTATAATGTATCTCTGTATGATCATATCGAAAAAAAATCGATCCAGCCAATTTCGCGTCATTTTCGGTTTATTATTTTAAAACACGTAAAATAAATAAAATAAAATAAAATAAAATTCTCAATACTAACGGACGCCCGCATCTTTGCCCGCGTGAAATAGTTTAATGATTCCCAAATCCCGCGGGAACACATTCCCAGGATTTAAAGTATAGCATATATACACCTTATTACATCAGCTGTCTGCCAGTGAAAGTCCCGTTGAAATCGGTTCAGCCGTTCCAGAGATTAGCGGGAACAAACAGACAGACAGACAAAAAAAATTCAGCATCGTGTACTATAATTACACGATCATATGCATTGAGTAAAAACCTGGTAATTTTAAAAGTACCCATAGAAAACTCCGAAACAAACATTTGTAGATATTTGTTTCGACCTGGTCAAACACACATACCGTGATAGCGTGGTTCGATTCCTGATTACTGAGGTTGCCCGGTTCTATTACTGAGGTAGTAATTTATGATGATGAAATTATTGACATGCGTCGAATTTACGAGCATATTTCATCATAGTTATTGATTTTCTATTGTATGTACAGGCCCAGTGACTGCGATAGGCTTGTCCCCTATTCTTCGGACCAACAAAAATATGACAAACTATGGGTTTGTCTGCTCTGCTTACCTTCTTGGGGATATAGGCGTGACTTTATGTATCTATGTAAATATGTATATCAGTAGTTTTATTTTGAGTATGTTGAGGCCAAACTCGTTGATGTCGTTTGTCTAGAAAGCGTGTATGATGTTATTATTTTTATTTTCGTGAATAATACGAAGATATATATTATAAACTTTGATATAAGTTTAACAACATATTGACAAATATTGGATAGAAACAGGCGTTACTTGGCGAAAATCCATGACAAAACAATGGTAAGTAAAATGTTTTAAGAAAAAAATTTTTAAATTATATAATAGCATTAATTTTTCACATATTGACATACAAAATACTTTTTAACACTAACTATTTATATTTATACATGTGTATCATTTATATTATACTCTTTCTTCAGGTCTTGGTGATCCATAAGAAGTTGCGTGACTTGTAGCTACACCTCCACGACCAGTACTGTAAGCATTTGCGACAGCTGTTGGACCTCCACTCGGTTGACTACCAGACCTACCTCCAAATCCGAAGAACATTGGAAAGAAAGCAGCTGTAGGCAATCTAGAAGAATAATCCTCTTCTTCATAATCATCATCAATTACAGGTTTCTTAACACGCTTCTTCTTACTTCCAATCTTTTTCGATTTTGGTACTCGTTCTTCTTCAGTTTCTTCAAGTTCTGCTTCTACTAACTCAGGGACGGCGATAGGTTTTGCAGTTGTTGGTGCTACATCAGCAACTTTTTCGATAGGTTCCAATAGTTCTGTAGCTTCTGTTGGTACAAATGCAGGAGTTTCAGGCACTTGGGGGTATAAGATTTCGTTTTGTTGTGGTGGAACGTTTAGGTTAGTATCTTGGAGTATCTGACGACGTCTGTCTGGTAAGTAGTACTGCCCTGACTGTGGTCGGGTTATTTGTTCGGGTTGTCTGAACATAAAGGAAACCATGCCTCCTCCTCCATTGTTGGGCATGTAGTACGGGCTGTAATAGCGACTCAGAGCCATTCCTCCTCGAGTTGCGTCTCCGTATGAATCTGATGAAGAAAATATAATATTAAAAAAAGGTTATGTATATAGTTTTCTTTTTTCCCTCTACATGCCTTATGAATCGATTGAGTTATGGCGTTGTGTGAGAATGTCCAAAAATAAATCCAAAAGAAATCCATTCAGGCAGTCTCTCGTCGGACTCGAAGATATTATTTTTAGACGTCTTGGGGCTTACCACGCTCGTCTTCTATCGTATCAGACTTAAACGTCCCTAATTAATCTAACAAGATTAAAGAATTACTTACAAGTGTCGACATTTCCATAGGACGGGTAATACGGGTATCCTCGAACTTCCCACAAGGCGCTACTCAGGATCACAAGTAAATCGACCAATTTCATTTTATTTTTAACGTTACCCTATATTTCCTAAAGGGTGTTGTATGTTGAACTTCTATTGCGATTGTGTTGGACAAAACCAGAATCCGCGTTATATATTCCAATATGTCTGAGTACATTAAGATTCAGAGCACGTTGCCTGGCTTGCACCCGTACGCTAAAGTCGTCATTTTACACTGGACGGTAGAATTGTCCAACCGTTATGGGAAACTGGACATCCTAGTGAAGATCTGGTAATGCACAACACGTATCACACTAATAGGTACGTGGACCGTTGAACTCCTTGTTTTGGTGCTTTTTTTTACATTCGCAATAAGTGTACGAGTCAAATAAATTTCCTGGAAGACTGCCATGATCTGTATCACTACTTAATTTAACTTTTCTCTATCAATGTTTGATTGTTTTAAGTTCAAAATAATTTGTTTTTTACAACAACTGTGTAAAAAAGTCAACAAGTTGAATAGAAGTATAGAGAGAGCTGTAATATAAATGTGGATGAGATAACAGTTTTGGGGCGACAATTCTTTAATATGAGTATTTACAACCATTCTTTCATTCATTCATTAATCTCAAATTACTTTCTGGTTATTTTCTGGTACAATGAATAAGTATCGTCATAAGTGGCGCGGAGGATTTGGTAAAATTCTCAAGAACATTATTAGCAGATAACAAAAGTTAATTGGTTTTAACGCCTGCAAGAATCATGTCCGCAATTATCTTCAAGCATAATGTATTTCGACTGGTAAAGAGACTTTGCTGTCTTTTAAATTGAAAGCCAAATTGAAGATGAACTTTTTCATTTTAGTGGGTGAATGAAAACCATTTTTTTTTTTTTTTTTTTTTTTTTTATATTTGGTTCGCCAAATTGACGCCGCCCGCCTGGTGGTAAGTCGTGACGACGTCTAGCGATTGTGGGCCACTCTCACAGCACACATTACTATTGAGAGTGGCCCTCAACTTGACGACCTACTGATGTGCCTCTTCACGCTCCGCTTAAAGAACCCAGGATTATATGTGGGAGGAAACACGTGCACAGGCAGGGCGTTCCAGGCCACTATCGTTCGGCAGAGAAACGAACGTTTAAAACGTTCGGTTCTCGCGAACATGCTATCCACTGTGTGGGGGTGGCATCTCTGCCCGGCACGAGTCGTTCGGGATCGGAAGGAAGAGGGTGGGATCAGATTGAAGAGCTCTTCAGAACACTCGCCATGGTAAATACGGTAGAATGCGGCCAAGGAAGCTATTGTTCGGCGCTGAGCTAGCGGCTCAAGGCTTCCCGTTACCTCCGGACAACCAATAATACGGATAGCCCGTCGCTGCATAGCGTCGAGAGCGTCCAGCAGATACTTCGCGGAGCCGTCCCAGAGGTGAGAGCAGTATTCGACGCAGGGTCTAATCTGCGTCTTGTACAGCAGACACCTCTGGTCCGGTGTAAAGAATCTCTTTACCTTATTCAGTATTCCTAGTTTCCGCGAAGCTAGCCCTATACATCTTTCGATGTAGTTTTTATTATTGAGCTCTCGACGAACGTCTATGCCAAGGATATCAAGGTTGTCCTTCATTGGTAATAATGCATTCTGAAGAGAGGGTAGGGGAAGGAAAGGGGATTTCTTCGCAGTAAATGCACACGCCTGTGTTTTGCGGGCATTGAACTCGACCAGGTTCTCGGTACCCCATTGAGAGATACTGTCGAGGTTACGGTCGAGATCAGCCACGAGTCGTCGTCTCTCCTCCTCAATCTCAGATCGCCCCGCCGTCGTACGAACCGAGTAACTCCCGTGCAGTGTGCTGTCATCTGCATAGCAATGAATGTTCCCGAGGGATAGCATATCATTGATATGCAGAAGAAAGAGAGTTGGTGATAGTACGGACCCCTGCGGTACCCCGGCATTCACTTGCAAGAAGCGAGAAGCCTGGCCATCGCAGAGGACCCGCACTCGGCGCTCGTTTAAAAAGCTGGCAATCCAGCTGCACAGTTGAGGAGGTAGACCATATGCCGGAAGCTTGGAAAGGAGCGAAGCATGCCAGACCCTATCGAAGGCTTTGGCGATGTCCAGGCTAATAGCCAAGGACTCGCCGTGCCTTTCCATAGCCCCACCCCAGACATGCGTTACGAATGCCAGAAGATCACCCGTTGATCGCTTTGGCCTGAAGCCGTATTGTCGATCATTGATTAGCGAGTGATCCTCTAGGAATTGCATGAGCTGCTTATTTATAAGGAGCTCAAGCACCTTGCAAATGACTGAGGTGACAGCTATGGGTCGATAGTTGCCTGGATCAGACCGATCCCCTTTCTTGGGGATCGGTTGTACGTTCGCCTCCTTCCAGACCTCCGGCACGAGCCCTGAAGAGTATGACAGGCGGTACAGACGCGTTAATACTGGAGACAACTCAGCTGCACATTTTCGTAGCACCACCGCCGGAATGCCGTCAGGGCCACTGGCTTTCCGCGTGTCGAGTGACCGCAGCACTACCCGTACATCACATTGCCTGATAACAATATCAGGCATTGTGTGGCCACAGTTGGCGATGGCGGGGGGCTGCAGGCCACGGTCGTCGACCCGGGAATTAGCCGCAAAGAGGTCTGCGAGCATATCCGCTTTCTCTTGGGCTTTGTGAGCCAGTGTTCCATCTGGGTAACGCAGAGGTGGCAGCGAGGGCTGACAAAAGTTAGATTGCACGGCTTTGGCCAGTTGCCAGAATCCACGGCTGCCCGTGGGATGGGAAGTGAGCTCCTGACCAAGCCGCGCGACGCGCTGGGCATCCGCTCTCTTAAAGGCCCTCTTACTCGAAGAGATATACCATAAGAAACACTCCCAAAAGTTACACATCACGCCAATATCCCCGAAGGGGTAGCCAGAGATGCATTACATGCACACTGTAATGTTGATGAAAGGCAACAAAATCTAACATGCCAGCCGCTGTGGTCCTGGGCGTCTCGGACCGATTAAAGTCCTGTGCGTCTCGGACTCGAGTCCTAAAAGTTAAAGAGGAAAAAAGGTATTTAAATGGTACTTACTCACTTACTCGTAAACCGTTTATTTATATCCAACGGCGGAATATCCGAAGTTATACATTAAATTCCCATGTGCAATTATGTGACTGGACTGACTCGCAATGAGTTAGTGGGTATAGTTGATACAATTCCAGAGTATTGAACTTTAAACAATATTGTACGATCGAATCTATTGAGCATATTGTTATTATTGAATAACAATATGCTATAAATATTGGAAATGTTGTAGATCACGTGGCGCGTACGCATTGCATCGTTACATGCATTTTATGATGCACTGCGTGAATCTGTTTCTACGTGAAGTGATAAAAGAGTTCATTAATAAATATTTATTTCTTAAGTCTAATGGTATTTATGTTTAACGATTTCTTGGAAATTTAACGCAGCGGGAAAATTATAGATTACATAAAACTACTATTATTAGCCTAATATTTCTCCACGGTACCTTTAAACATCAAACGGATAACATTTTTGAAGCAATGTGCTTTTAGGCAATTAGTACCTAGGCGCTTAATAAGCGCAGGATCTTGCACGTCAAAACGAACAATTATGGAATATTAAGATGAAAAATCTGCCACAAGCCGAGTTATTGTGTTCCAAATCCTTACGAGGGCGTTTTTGACGTCCGGGATTGGAAGATTCATCATCCTGGGGGACGGCAGTCGCATACACATACACTGCTCCACCGAGGCCTCGATGCGCCAAGATGGAAGATTCGGCAGAGGTTTAAAAAAGAAAGAAACCTATGTTCCGTAATCTTAGCTACAAATAAATACAACAATATACAAAGTTAATCTAAGCTTTACTGTTACTTGTAAATCTAATGCTTCTTTTGCGACCATTATCAGTTTTTAGTATCAGAATGAATTAACTAAATAATTTGCACGACACAATATTACTTAACGCAGGCACTCCAGTCCATACATGTCCAAAATATAAAATATTCTGACACCATTTCATTTGTAATACATTCACGCTTCAGATTTGACTATACTATAGTGGTTTAGCCTGTGATATTATCTATCTGATCACCTGGTAAATACCATCTATGTCCGCGTTGGACGGCATATTTTTAGGGTTCCGTGCCCAAGGGTAAAACAGGAACCCTATTACTGAGATTTCGCTGTCCGTCCGTCTATCTCATGAACAGTGATAGTTACAAAGTTAAAATTTTCACAGATGATGTATTTCTGGCAACCTCTGTAATAACAAATACTAAAAAATAGAATATAATAAATAATTAAGGGGGGTCCAATACAACAAACGTGATTTTTTTGCTGTTTTGAACCCTTTGTGGGCAAGTCCGACTCACACTTGGTCGGTTTTTTTCTAAAAAAGATCGTAACTGTCAAATTTGCTTCTTCAAATTCATGCAGACGTGTTTGACTGGAGATTTATGCCGGAAACGTCTAGATATACCCATTAGTATTACTTACAGAACGTTCTGATTCATTCTCAGTTTGATTCAAGTCAGACACCTGTAACTACGAGATGTCTGCCGATGATGGTCGTACATGCTTAGTGGTCTTCAATGAGTGTCTGGGACCAGTGACGTATCTTTTCTCACTTAATTAAAAATATTTATTGCTAATATGAGTGATACTACATTACATAAAAATCCGTTGTCCCCCCTATAGGCAAGCCTGTCCTGTGGGGTACGCCTGTGGGAGGCGCCCAGGACTGTAATTGGCTGTGCAATAGCAGCTGGCACGTAAGATTTTGTTGCCTTTCGTCAACATTTCATCGCAAGGCAACGGGTTTCAATTTTTTTCAAAATTACAATATAGCTGCTCTGCCAGTTTGGACTTAACCCATTATAAATGTGCCCGGTGACGGCAAAAGGCTTGTCCCCTATTACCACCTCTGCCTACTCCTTTGGGGGTATAGGCGTGATATATGTGTGTTAAAAGTTTTCTCTTCTAGATATCTTCAACAAGAGACGGTTGTTTCTTTAAATACCTATCAATCTTAAGGTTGCCTGTAAGATGTTGCTTTTTTTTGCAATAAGGCCGCCCTTAGTACATACTGTATTTGTTGTATCCTATAATGAACCAAATTGAAATGGGTCCCATTTCAATTTGGTTCAACTCAGAAAAATCAACTCAGAAAGCAGTAGAATTCAATTTAAAAAAATTAAAATCAGGTTACCCAGTCGAAAGATATGAGGTAACAAACATAAAGTCGAATTGAGAACCTCGTCCGTTTTTGGAGTCGGTTATTAAGTAATTTTGAAAAGATAATTTTATATACTTATTAAAGAGAGGTGGTTTATTCATGAGTCTACCACCACATTAGGAGGAACAAATTAGGAGTCCACGAGAAAACAAGGGAATATGTTTACACGATTTTTGTAAATATTCCAAGTACTTACAATAATTTCTCGGAACTGCACTCGGTAAACATGTAGACAGTGTGACAGCTGTCAGATGGTGACGATAGGAACAACCATGTTGATAACTGAAGACCTGATATCACTGTTAAAAATCTAGTGCCAAGACTTCTTTAAACTCTTTGCGACTCTTAGAACCTGTGTTTCTTTATATTTTACCTAAGTAGGTATATTCTTGATTGTTCTAGGTAGGTTTAGGTAATTAAACATACGTTTACAATTCACAATATTTTACATTGTTATAGCTCACATTTATATAATGTTTAGTACCTACAGTAAAAGCATTCAACGAAACACGTTGTCCTTATCATTCAGAATCAAGTACTTGCCATCAATTATCATCCCTAACATCCCGAAGTGTAACAACTTCAACATTTATGGTCCTTCCAGCCGGACACGGCATACTTTAAACAGTCTTATAGAAATGAGCCTTTTGTAAACTCCATAGCACAGAATAATAGAATAAAAATTAAATTACGATAAGAAATGTTTTATTGTAATTTAGCTAATAATTAGATAAATAAGTTTGACTAAAGACCACACAATATTGTTCCTAGTGCAGACACCCTTTCCTGTGCACGTGTGTCTGGTAGTATCTATTGAATGCCTGTCATGTCCATCTTGACGTCAATCACGTCGTTATACAGACAGGCGAGAAATTTTCCTGTTCTTTGTGATCCTCACATGCATAGTTTCAATATACGTGCTCAAGTTCTCGATGCAGTTTGATTAGTTGGTATTACATAGGTATATAGATCAGGACATATTGAGAATTGTAATTTTTATCCTTTTACACGAGTATTTACTATTTTAGTTATAAGTTACGACGTCCGCGGCTTCGTCTGCTGGACAAATTATATACTAAAACCTTCCTCAAGAACCACTCTATTTATTGGTGAAAACCGCATTTAAATCATAGTTTTAATCATCTAAGCAATATAGGGACGGACATTCTGCTGTTATGATTATGATGTGTCTCTATTATAGAGTGAGATACGATGAGGATGAATGCTTCTGCCCCTGAGGAGGGTTAAAGTCTTGTGCATTTTGTTGTATTTACTCGCCTGATATAGATTCAGAGGGTGGATATGGCCGCACCTTGTTTCGTGACGAAGACGAGATTTTGGTGTCCAGTGTTGTAGTTCCAGAGATTGTTTTCTACAAACTCACAAGCTTGTGTTTAATATTAGTATAGTTTATTGTAGTTGATGCTGTTGCAGACTATCGCTGGAATTGGTATATCGGGTTTGAACCGAATGACCAGCGCTTCCTTGTGTGCCTATATGCCCGAGGACCCCCAATACCTTTCATCAGTGCCCAGAGTCCCTTAAAGCCTTGTTTCATCATTTTCTTTATTGGTTAAGTGCACGAGTTACATATATTTTTAATTCTTTTGTTAGTTAATATTTTATTGCAATCACGTGCGACCATTTCTTAATTTATGTCTTCATTGGTACAGCTAATTTAAAAATACTTTGTCCGTTTAAATATTTTTTTTCTCACTTTTAGCACATGTGACTATAAAAAACGGCTGTATATAACACAGAGCATAAATCCTTAACGAGGTCGTATTCAAGTATTTTATGCAATTTTTAATTATGTCCTTTGTTTTATCTATGCTATAAATTGTCATTTAAACAATAGCTACGTAACGAGCAATTAAATGAATTTATTTAAACAAAAAATATCGCCTGTGCATTTTAATTGTCTTTATAGCTTTTGAAATAAGTTGTGCAACTACGCAGTTTGATTTCAAAATTAGATTTCATTTGAATCGTATGCAATATAACAATTGTTTATGTTTGTAGATTCGATTGAAGATTCGATTTTACGACAGTATAATGTGTATTAAATACGTTTTTATTGTTTATAAAATTCTGATACGACGTGGGTGGCAGATATAATGTTGAGCTTGAACCCATAGTACGTTCGTACTATTCCATACTAATGGGCCTTCGGCAGCGACCAATATTGGATGTTCCGTTCGCTTCCACCAACTACAGGTCCAATACCTTCTCCATAAGAAGTGTAACAAGTTTTAATAAACTACCACGAGAGCTTGACATAGACCTGTTCAGCAAAAGCCGCCTCACTGTCGCTACACTAGGTAGCGACAGTGAGGCGGCTTTTAGCCGATTCTTACTTCGACGGGAGAAACAACGTCCAATTGGCACGAAGCCAGCGTGATTCAATTTAAAAAATATTAATACTATTTCCTTTTTGTATTCGGTATGTATTGTAGTTTTTTTTTCTTAAGTTTGGTTCACATTCCTTACCAATTTTATATTTTTTTTTAGCTTATTGTTATTGGGTGAATGCAACAAACCTAAATTTCATCGATTTTGCTTACCTAAATGTGGGGGCTTGTAAATAGCGATTTGGTTATATTTATTTAAATATTCAATTTGTAATTAGTCTGTAAGCCTTCTGTAAAATTAAATAAATAAATAAATAAAATAAATAAATACTCTGTGCCCTTAGGACTGTACGAGTACCTACTGCAAATTATGAATTTTTATTTATTTTTCCACTCAACCGTCCATGGAAACAAAGCATCCCAAACACTTAGCCGAGCCCTCGGAGAAATTTCATTATTTATTTATACTTTATTGTACGCCAATACAGTAGGTACATATTTAATATTAATATGTACATGGAGCTTTTTAAGCCTAAGAACAATACAATGGGCGGCCTTATTGCTTAAAGCAATTTCTACCAGGCAACCTTTGGATGGGAAGATTCTTGTAGGAAGAAAAGGTAGTAGTGGCCGTAGGTAAATAAACTTACAATCTAAATACATACAATAGATACATGCATACATACACATATACATACATACATACATACATACATACATACATACATACATACATACATACATACATACTTACATATATAATACATAATATTTATATATAAACAGAGGAGTAATATTTGTGCATACCAATGTTGCAGCTCATAAGTGTTCCAATGCTAAATAGTGTTCCCTAACCATTGTTTTAAATTTATGTAATGTCTCGGCTCGCCCTATCTCCACAGGTAACGTATTCCACAATCGGATAGCTGTAACCGTGAAAGAGTTATCGAAGAAGCTTGTGGAGTGCTGTGGCATTCTCAACTGTAGGTTTTTCGATGATCTCAAGCACCTTACACCTTACACTTTATTTCGGATTTCACATCCACCTGACCTGAAAGTTTTATTGATTATTGGTATCGAGTTTTGAAATAGATAAGTTTTATCTATAGACGCTATATTATTTATAATATTTAAGCTGTTACAAAGGTTTTTATCATCAAGCGCGGAAGTAGTTCCGCCACTTTCCGCGCCAGTGGGGGGCTGACGTGTACGTGTCACACTATATTAGCCATGGGAGCCCGGACTGCAGAGTGGCTATTATCATATTTTTTTAAACTCGAGGTATGTGATATTCATATACCTACGATATTTAAACTGTATTATCTTCCATTAACATATTATTATGTAGATATGTTAAGGATTATGGTATACTTTATTCTGTTTTGACGGCGTGAACGGTAATAAACGTTAGGGCAGTAGGCTAAGTGCGTGTTGTTCCTCACAGTGAATATTAAATATATTAAAAACCTATGTTTTTGCAGCAAATAAAAATGTACATACTTAATAGCGGTCGAGAAGAACTTTGTGCTCCACAGCAACTCCTAGGTGGAGCTGCTGTGGAGTACAATTGTAATCCAGGTCCAATTGTAAGTCTAGACGTCAATTTATAATTTTGTACATACACACAAACAGAAGACTAAGAATACAGAAATACATAAAATATAGTGAGGATTGTACAAGGGCACTATATCCCTAAAGGTATCTCTTCCAGCAGGCCTCAAAGGAAAGGCAGGGTAAGGGTGAAAGGGCTACCATGTGTGCAGTGCAAGTAAATAGACTAACATATAATGTACTATGGGTACATATAATAAATACATGAATAAATACATATTATTATGCTTTGATTTTAACACTTACATAAACTACATAACTTTATATAACTAAGATGAAGAGGAGAGGTAATGAGCCCATCTTCGAATCCAACTAAATATCAATAAAAACCTCTACAATAATCTTTATTAGTTATTTAACTACTTACCTATTTACCATAAAATGAAGTTCTAATTTTTACCGTCCGTAGTTACAAGCCACTGATCATGCATACGTAAGTAATGACTTGTTACTAAGAACTTGGTACATGGCACCTTCAATACATATCAAACGAGAGGTAACGGCGAGCCTTCTCTGTTCTCTTGATTGAATTCAAATATTCACCAATACTGATGAGCTTACTTACACATGGTGTGCCATTTTTAAACCGACTTCCAAAAAAGGAGGAGGTCCTCAATTCAACTGTATGTTTTTTTATGTTTGTTACGTCATATCATCGGACTGTGTTAACCGATTTTGGTCCCATTCCGACAACAATTTGGTAAACCATTTCGGCAGTTTAAAGTCGGTTGCTGTGTCAATTTTTGACGTGTATTTTTTGATGGATATTGAAATAAATATATATTTATAAAGAACATTTTTTATACAGCCCCATCTAGCCCAAAGTAAGCAATTAAGCTTGTGTTATGGGAGCTAGATGACCGATACACATACTTCTTTTTTTTTTTTTTTAGTTCCGCGACCAAGGCCGCGGCCTCTCTAACGTCCGTTGCCGGGCGTCTCTGGTTACAAGCAGAACGTATTTCCAGTGGCGCCCGGCGGACTTTGACCACCTCCGTGGTCTCTGCGGGGGTTGGGTCGGGATGATAATCCCGCGTCGTTGGGGTAGGGTTTTATCCCGCGTCAGTGAGTGAATCTGGTTGCGTGCTATAGGGCAAAGGCCCCGCAGCACGCAACCCTTCTAGCCTGCTTCTGTAAGGACGACGGGTGGCGATCCCGCCGTCCTCAGGCCCCGATCATGGAGGTCGATGGTCTTGGGCGTAGATGAGTCTGCGGCGCCCTCGCCGCTGACTACGGAACTCGGCGGGGAGGGTACGCTCCCTCTCCCTCTCGGCCGCCTCCTTCGCGAGCACGACTTGCTCGCAGAAGGACACGGCCGCGTTCCGCCTACTCCCGCTGGAGACCATGGCTTGAAGCATGGTCTCCAGCGAGAGGGTATCCACGCCCAGACCCACTACGAGGTCCCGGCGCTGACTCGCCCACGCTGAGCACTCCACCAACGTGTGGAGTGCGGTATCGTCGTCGGAAACACCCCGGTGTCAACACTGCGAGGATCACGCATGATCGCTCACGATGGATGCGAAACAGATAGCTACCGAAGCATCCATGCCCGGTAACGATCTGCGTCGCACTATACGTGAGGTCACCATGCTGCCTCTGCAGCCAATCGTCCATGATCGGTCTCACCGCCGCGATGATGGTGGCACCCCACTTGGGTTGCTCAAGTCGCACCCTCCATGACTCCATGAGATCCTGTCGGAGTTGGGACCGCCGGTCATCGATTTCTCGAGACGCAGGCCTGTGGTCCCGCTCCAGCGCCTCCTTGCGCCATTGGAACAATGACGATTCGCGCTACCAAGGTAGGCGTTGGTTCCACCTACCGGAATTCTGACAAACTACGGTACCAGTATATCGTGGTACAACGATATTTAAACACTGAATTGTTCTATCTTAATATTTAAGTAGTTAAATAGTTTAAGCAAACTCATTGCTTTGAAATAGAAAAATACTCGTATATTGATAAACATACTTTAAAATACATATTTCAATAAATAAAAATGAATCGCCGTTTGTTTTTCTCGCTGAAACTCAGGGACAGCTGGACCTGTTGGGCTTATTTTTGTCTTGAAATATTCCTAAAATTTTAGGGTTGATTTAAAATTGAGACGGTACGAAGTTCGCCGGGGCAGCTAGTTATAGATAATAACAGTTTTTGTCCTGGTCCTGATCCACAAATTCCCATAGGATAAGCGTATAGCTTAGTTTGGGCTAGTTGACGTTGTGTGAGAATGTCCAAAAAAGAAGCTATGGCTATCTATTCTGCATAACATCATACTACGACCATTCACAGATAGAGGTTTAGTTTATTTTGAAGTTATTTTATATAGTGATATACCTTTATAAACACCATGTACATATTAATCTCATTGACTGGTCGCATATAGATTATTCGCAGCGCGTGCGCAGGTGATGCGAGCGCGATACGCTCCCTGAATTATATTAGTACTTACATGTTTTAGAGCTATAAATCGCATAGGTAAGTGCGTCATTCATTTAAATGCAATATTTAGGTTAAAGTTTTTTCAAGAACCGATTAGCCACTCGAAGATCAGTTATTAAGTGGGTCTTCTTTGCATGTTTTTAACATTTATTACCAGTGGGAGTACCGCTGTAGTATAAAATGTCCGTTTTATTATAGTTGCGGCTCCTCAAAGAGGTATTTTGGACAACGACGCGTTGAAAATGCTAAGTCTTTATAGGTGTAGGTACTTGCTTGTTTAGTTCTTAACTATTCGAAAATAAATGTTTAAATGGAATTCTGAATTAGCAGAGCATTTTTTTTCCTTATTGATATTCTTCCACCAGTTACTAACACCATTAAAAAAATACAATAATTTAGATAAAATATAATTGTTTTTTTCTACAACCTACATAGGTTACTGGATTTGTTTTAATGCAAGTCACAAAAAAGTATTTGAAACACAAAGGTACATACGCCAAATGTAAACATATATTTGGTATTACTTAATTACTATGAAGTATACATCGCGTCACATAAAAAGAACGTTGACTTTCAAGCTGCGCAGTAGACGATTTAATGATCTGCGGTAACAGCGAGTAAGATCGAGAGTACCCATACGCAAACACACCCCTCCTCAACCCACTCCCACTCTTGACCCGTTCTTTTTACGTGAACACCAGTATATCTATCCTTAATTATATTGTCTGGCTTCAACCCTAGCGCCATCTTGTAGGCTAGTGTGATGCGGGCTGGTTCGGTATTGGCGACTGGTCTTAGCTGGGGTGCGAACTTGGAGCACCGACTCCACTGTCACCTCTTCAATGTAAGGTTTACCTTCATAGTCTGTAAATTAAAAAAATACATATTTTTAACCACTTCGACATTTTCAACCGACTACCGAAAAAGGAGGAGATTCTCAATTCGACTGTATGTTTTTTTTATGTTTGTCACCTCATATCTCTGGACTGGGTGAACTAATTTTGTTTTTTTTTTAAATGAAACTTAAATTACACTTTTAAAGTGGTCACATTTCAATTTGGTCCCATTCCGACAATAATTTCGTCCCATTTCGGTCATTTGAAGCCGGTTCTTGTGTTAATTTTTGTTTGTGTATTTTTCAGTAGTTTTGTTTTTCCCACGGTTTAGGGGACAAGCATAATTGCGGGTACAGAGTACTGTTTACAATAACAAATCAATAATCAGTCTGTAATCCCAACCTAAATTCTAACATCCAAGACCTATTTTACTTTATTTTCTGATTTAGAGCTAATTCTACAAGTACCTACCTAATTTTATTTATTTTTAGACTGCTACCTAATACTCGTGTCTACACCCACGTGGAATTACTTTATGTTTTCAATAGGAACCTACTATCAGGATAAAAGGAAAAAAAAAATTTTTTGCAAATGTTTCGGAAAAAAAACGTTTATACTGCCTGAGAGAAGAAAAAAGAACAGCTGTACTATGGTTAAGTACTCTTGTACTCTTGTGAGTGTAAACAACATTTTTTTAAATAAATTTTACTTATATGATTTAAAATGAAACAATGTCACATTTAACGTGCATTAAATCAAACCGTACAATGACATATTGTTTTTTTGTGGGAAAATTTGATTAAATCTCTATCAAAATCTTTACCAACACTGCTCACACGAGGTCAGTCTATTCGTCGTGCTATACAATTTTTATGAATAATTAATTTAAACCTGCCTTTGACTCAATCAAAACTTACTATTAATATACATAAATACAGTAAAAACCAGGTTCGTTAAACACGATAAACTACTCAAACAGAAAGACACACTCGGCTTTGACTTGACAATATTGAATGACCGTAACTGTTTATTTCTTTGGACATATTCCAAAGCCCTACATTTCACTGGTCTTGTAGTTTTCTATTAGAAATTATAGAATACTTTTAGAATTACTGACTAAACTTAATTATAGTAATTTTCATCTCTTAACACCTTTAAATCGTATGGGAGGAGATTATGATTAACATTTGACAAGATTTATGATATATTCATTTTTTGATTGATCATTCACGAGAAAATCTTTTGCAATTTTAATCAGGTTCTTGTAAATCACCATCACCCAATTTAGAAGTAATGCAAACACCGTTATCTAAATTTTGAACGACCTTCTGACACGCTTAACATTAAAAAAATGTATTTGCCGTTAGAATTATATTTGCAGGATCACGCGACTTGGCACCCGGGACAGATGTTACAGACCACACAACTAAAATCTCTGCAGTCCGAGCGATATTCCTAAAACCGAAGTTAATTACTTCTCCTCAACCCATCCCGGTAATTGCTGCTGATAGTCTCATGAATTGTATTGGTAGACAATTCAAAAATCAACACAAACTTCTCCAAAACTTGAAAGAAAAAGTGAATACACGGTTTAAACACGGCGAAACAAGTTTACAAATAAAAATAAGTTATTAGTATTATAAACCTACATCCGTGCAGTGTTGGCATCAAACCTGTTCGGTACATAAATCCATTAATTACTACATGAACAATATAGAAATAATAAATGGAAACCACAAACATCTAAGTTTATTTTAGTCTACGTTCTAGCGTAGGTTACGTGCGACGCATTTAAATTGTGATTTGTACACTGGCAAATATATTAGTAACTGTTTTGAATATTATTTTAAATACTCACCGTTAGTTGGAGTCTCTCCGGCTTGGAAATTTGATTTTGCAGGAGCTGCTGTTGTGAAGTATAGGACCGTGAGGGTCAGTAATATGCTGGTAGTTAGGGCTCGCATCGTGGCGCGTGTGCAGTGTATACTGCGCAAGAGTCGCTACACTGTCACTGAGAGCAGCTACTGAGTTATTCTGTAACTTTTTGTTTTTATTTGTAGGTTATGTGACTATGTGAATTGTATTGTGAATTCCTTTGTCATTAAGACCGACTCCGTTAGTTGCGTGTAACCTAGGTTGGAAATAAAATAAAATTGTAATATTATTTTCTCCTTGTAAGAAAAGACGCCGCTGCGCCGCCCGGTTCGAACCTTGCCTGATACATTGTATTTATGTTAATATGTTATAATGAAATGATTTATTTATTTGTATAGGTCACTAAATGGCTCTTACAAACGTCAGTAAGTACTTAAAATAAAAAATGTCACTATAGTAATTTATCTATATATATCATATTTACATGTAATGCCAGATTCGCAAAGCAATAAGTAGAACCGAGAGAAATAACCTGGCAATAAAACTCTCGGTCACTCCTTTTCAATAATTGACTAATTTACACATTTTCTTAAGACTAAATATGGACGAATGTACATTGGTCTCGTATCAGAATCAAAAATCGTGTATAATGCAACAAAAAAAATTTTTTTTTGTCACCTAAGTGAAAAATATGCTACAATTACGGCATTTTAGGAGGCGCCTGCACCATGCTCAAGCCAGACACTTTTATCATTAAGGTAATCAACTGTCTTATAATATGCTTTTTGACATAAAGTGGTCTTTATAAAGGTTTTAAATTTACTATCGGGCATACAAAGGACCGATTCAGGCAATTTATTATAAAAGCGTATACCTTCCCCCTTGAAAGAATGACTAACCTTACTAAGCCGATAACACGGAGGGAGTAGTTTATTTTTATTACGTAGATTTCTGTCTATAACGTCACTTACTTTAGTATAGCTAGATATATTTTTCCTGACATACAGTATGTTATCAAATATATATTGGGAAGCTACAGTTAAAACATTAATATCTTTAAATAGCTCCCTAAGAGAATCTCTCTTACCTAAACAATAAATGGCACGGACTGCCCTCTTTTGTAATATTAAAATTGTTTCTATATTTGCTGCATTTTTCCAAAGTAGTATTCCATAGGACATCAAGCTATGGAAGTAACCAAAGTAAACTACCTAGCAGTAGCTACATCTGTCAACTGTCTAATCCGTCTCACAGCATAACCCCACAACTTCACATTTCGAGGTGGAGTTCACTAACGTCCGTGGACTCCATGCGAACCTCGATACCGTCCACCACCACCTTGAGACGGCACGGCCCGCTGTGATGTTCCTCACGGAGACACAAATACGCCGCCCTGACGACACGTCTTACCTGTGTTACCCCGGTTATGTCATCGAGGAACAATTTCGAGACAAAGCCGGGGTGTGCGTGTTCGTTAGGGCGGATGTTTGCTGCCGCCGGTTGCGCTGCCTAGAGAACCCCTCCAATTCCGTCCTTTGGCTGCACGTAGACCATGGCTCTATGAGCCAGATCTACGTGTGCGTCTACCGATCCCACACAGGGGATTCTGAGACAACAAAGCTCTTCCAGTACCTCAGCGAGACGGCTGATGAAGCGCAGGTGCGGTTCCCGAACGCTGACCTAGTATTTCTGGGGGACTTCAATGGCCATCACATAGAATGGCTGGGGTCCCTCAAGACTGATCATGCGGGTAGAGCCGCCCATGCGTTCGCTCTCTCCCACGGTCTGACCCAGATGGTATGCGGGATCACCCGGATACCAGACAGGTCAGATCACGCGCCCGCTCTGCTGGATCTACTGCTGACGAGTCGCCCAGCCCAGTACAGTGTTTCGGTAGGAGCCCCACTGGGTAGTTCCGACCACTGTGTTGTTCACGCTGGCATGAAGGTGTCACTTCCTGCACGTCCTGTACAAACGTCACGACGACTATGGCACTACTCGTCAGCGGATTGGGACGGTCTACGCGATTATTATGCGTCCGTCCCCTGGAGCCAGCGCTGCTTTGTAGGAAAGGCTCCTTCGGATAGTGCTTCTGCTATTGCTGGCGAGATCAGTTTAGGGATGGATTATTACATCCCTTTCACTGATGTCGCCAGTATCCGCAGAGCCCGTCCCTGGTTCGGGCGAGATTGTGCCAAAGCTGTTCGACAAAAACAGTCGGCATATCGCGCCTGGATCAGGGCCCGGGCTGTGCGCGACCCAAACGTGGGCCACCTCAAAGCAGCGTTCAACCGGGCTACAAAGTCGAGTAAGAGGGCCTTTAAGAGAGCGGATGCCCAGCGCGTCGCGCGGCTTGGTCAGGAGCTCACTTCCCATCCCACGGGCAGCCGTGGATTCTGGCAACTGGCCAAAGCCGTGCAATCTAACTTTTGTCAGCCCTCGCTGCCACCGCTGCGTTACCCAGATGGAACACTGGCTCACAAAGCCCAAGAGAAAGCGGATATGCTCGCAGACCTCTTTGCGGCTAATTCCCGGGTCGACGACCGTGGCCTGCAGCCCCCCGCCATCACCAACTGTGGCCACACAATGCCTGATATTGTTATCAGGCAATGTGATGTACGGGCAGTGCTGCGGTCACTCGACACGCGGAAAGCTAGTGGCCCTGACGGCATTCCGGCGGTGGTGCTACGAAAATGTGCAGCTGAGTTGTCTCCAGTATTAACGCGTCTGTACCGCCTGTCATACTCTTCAGGGCTCGTGCCGGAGGTCTGGAAGGAGGCGAACGTACAACCGATCCCCAAGAAAGGGGATCGGTCCGATACAGGCAACTATCGACCCATAGCTGTCACCTCAGTCATTTGCAAGGTGCTTGAGCTCCTTATAAATAAGCAGCTCATGCAATTCCTAGAGGATCACTCGCTAATCAATGATCGACAATACGGCTTCAGGCCAAAGCGATCAACGGGTGATCTTCTGGCATTCGTAACGCATGTCTGGGGTGGGGCTATGGAAAGGCACGGCGAGTCCTTGGCTATTAGCCTGGACATCGCCAAAGCCTTCGATAGGGTCTGGCATGCTTCGCTCCTTTCCAAGCTTCCGGCATATGGTCTACCTCCTCAACTGTGCAGCTGGATTGCCAGCTTTTTAAACGAGCGCCGAGTGCGGGTCCTCTGCGATGGCCAGGCTTCTCGCTTCTTGCAAGTGAATGCCGGGGTACCGCAGGGGTCCGTACTATCACCAACTCTCTTTCTTCTGCATATCAATGATATGCTATCCCTCGGGAACATTCATTGCTATGCAGATGACAGCACACTGCACGGGAGTTACTCGGTTCGTCCGACGGCGGGGCGATCTGAGATTGAGGAGGAGAGACGACGACTCGTGGCTGATCTCGACCGTAACCTCGACAGTATCTCTCAATGGGGTACCGAGAACCTGGTCGAGTTCAATGCCCGCAAAACACAGGCGTGTGCATTTACTGCGAAGAAATCCCCTTTCCTTCCCCTACCCTCTCTTCAGAATGCATTATTACCAATGAAGGACAACCTTGATATCCTTGGCATAGACGTTCGTCGAGAGCTCAATAATAAAAACTACATCGAAAGATGTATAGGGCTAGCTTCGCGGAAACTAGGAATACTGAATAAGGTAAAGAGATTCTTTACACCGGACCAGAGGTGTCTGCTGTACAAGACGCAGATTAGACCCTGCGTCGAATACTGCTCTCACCTCTGGGACGGCTCCGCGAAGTATCTGCTGGACGCTCTCGACGCTATGCAGCGACGGGCTATCCGTATTATAGGTTGTCCGGAGGTAACGGGAAGCCTTGAGCCGCTAGCTCAGCGCCGAACAATAGCTTCCTTGGCCGCATTCTACCGTATTTACCACGGCGAGTGTTCTGAAGAGCTCTTCAATCTGATCCCACCCTCTTCCTTCCGATCCCGAACGACTCGTGCCGGGCAGAGATGCCACCCCCACACAGTGGATAGCATGTTCGCGAGAACCGAACGTTTTAAACGTTCGTTTCTCTGCCGAACGATAGTGGCCTGGAACGCCCTGCCTGTGCACGTGTTTCCTCCCACATATAATCCTGGGTTCTTTAAGCGGAGCGTGAAGAGGCACATCAGTAGGTCGTCAAGTTGAGGGCCACTCTCAATAGTAATGTGTGCTGTGAGAGTGGCCCACAATCGCTAGACGTCGTCACGACTTACCACCAGGCGGGCGGCGTCAATTTGGCGAACCAAATATAAAAAAAAAAAAAAAAAAAAAAATGCAGCATAGCTAAGCTTATTAGCTAAAATGGTGATATGGCCACCCCATTGTAATTTAGAATCTATTGTTATTCCTAAAAAGGTAGTGTTATTTACAAATTCTAACCTTTGGCTACCCAGCACGACATGGACGTTTGCTTGTCTGACATTGGGCATTGTAAATTTAACGCATTTGGTCTTTTCTGCATTCAACAATAGGTTGTTTGTAGAAAACCAATTTGAAATATCATTTAAAATACTATTAACATTATTCGCATCTGTACTATGCCGATTTACTTTGAATATAAGTGATGTATCATCCGCGAACATTACTATGCCAGCTTGTGCCTCATCAGGCAAGTCATTAACATAAACCAAGAAGAGAAAAGGCCCTAGAATTGATCCCTGAGGACGCCTATTTTGACGTTAGTTCCGTTTGACTTAACGTTGTTCACATGAACAGTCTGCAGCCTATCTGTCAGGTAAGATTCTAATAGTTCTAAGGATTTTTTGTCAAAACCATACCGATGTAACTTTAACAAAAGTGTCTGATGGTCAACACAATCAAATGCTTTAGACAATTCGCAGAATACCCCAATGGCATCCTGCGATCCCTCCCATGCGTCGTAAATCAAGCTAACAAGGGTTGCTCCCGCATCGGTGGTAGATTTTCCGCGAGTAAAGCCAAATTGTTGGCTGTGAAAAAGATTGTTGGTCGTGAAGTGGACTTGCATTTGATTTAGCATCACTCTCTCAAACACCTTACTCAGAGCTGGCAACATAGAAATGAGCAGTTACCAAGTTCTGACTTGGATCCCTTCCTAAATAATGGTATTAGTCTACTATTTTTCATTAGGTTAGGGAATATGCCTTCATCTACACATTCATTAAAAATTAGTGCCAAGTCAGGTGCAATGATATCAATTACATTACTGATTAAGCTAAATGATCTGCCCCAGTGATCTTCCGACTTTTTAATTTTGAGATTTTAAAATGCTTTCAAGGTGTCACTGGGGTCGATATGTTTGAAGTTAAATTTAGATGAAGAACCAATATTATATATTTGATAATAAAATTTTAAATGTATTACGCTTTCAAACATAATATGGATACAATTTTTTGATTAAATTTTGAGTATAAACTGATAGTCTACGATAGTGAAATTATATTTCACGAGTTTGGTAATTATACTACATAATTATGGATTCAGATTCCAATAACTTTTAAGGTTGACAGCTTGTTTGTCATTTTAAATTTGTTTTATTGTAAATATTAAAATATTAAACATACCTAAAGACACTAATTCTAAGCATTTTATTTCGTATAACAACAAAACAATTTTAAAACTTTTATATTTGACTTATTTTTTATTGCAGAATGACACCAAACGTTAATTACATAACTACCTTGAGTAGGAGGTACAACTTCCAAGCTTCTTTACTTTGAATTAAGCGTCAGTATATAGTGGGAAAGAACGCGTTTACCCGAAAGAACTACGAGACGATGATGATGTTAATTGTTTTTTTTTATCGAATAAATACCTAGATAGTTTTTTTTCATTTTTCAACCCATATCCAAGCCAGATAAAATATTACCAGATAAAAGTAAAAATGTTAGGATGGTAGTTAATTTCTTAAATTTTCAAAGTAGCCACAATTTCCTGTAGATACCTTATAGTGATCGTACTGTAAGCACAGCACACATAAGACGATATAGAGAGCTTGGTGGCGTAAAAAGAACTGATAATAAGACCCTAGGCCCTGCTCATGCTCATGGAACAGATAGTAACATCGGGAATGATAATATCGCTCTTAGAGCAAATGCTCTAATGGTATAATTAAGTCAGTTTCGCATTTTTTTGCAGTTGCCTCTCTGGCACTCCATATGAGCGATATAAATGTACCTATATAAGTTGTAAATCGCTCCGCTAGTCGCTGCCGTCTATGGATATAGTGATATCTTTATTTTGAGTTACATAAGGTATGTACGACGGACACACATTTGTGACATAGATTTTGACGAACTGGTCTGGCTTTTTCATTAGCATGTGCAAATACAAGTTAAGTACTTTTTGCTTTCCTTATTTGTTTTAAGTGTGTTTGAGTTCTTGCTATTGGAAGAAATAGAAATGGGATTCCTGTGTTCTCATATACGTTGCAAAACATAATACAATATAATAAAATCGAAATAATAGTAGACCAATTGTAGGTTTTATTTTAAACCTAACAAGGGTCATATTATTATCTACATTAATGCCAATAAAGCAAAGTCACTTATCGCTCAACAGAATAGTATAAGGCTCACAGCACACGTACGACAACGACACAACAACCACAATACACACAACGATCACGTGGTCGGGCAATATTTTGTAAATAAACGCATATCGGTCGACATCTTAAACGCTTAAGAATAGTTTAAGCAAACTCATTGCTTTGAAATGCAAAAATAAAATAAATGTTTGTTTCGGAGTCTGAGTGTTTTCTATGTATGATACGAGTATGTATGGATTTAGAAATTTAAAAGTATGTTTATCAGTGGTTTAGATCCCATAGCACAAGCTTATAGCTTAGTTTGGGTTAGATGATGTTGTGTAAGAATGTCCAAAAAAAAAATCTAAGAATAAAATATCTAATTAGTAAAGGCCCCATACTGTGGAGTTACGACTATATTCCAAATGAACCGCATATTTTAAATAGATTGAAATTGACAACGATTTTATTATTGTATGTTTAATGGGCATTAAATTTAAATTGAAAATTTCTTTCATATAAATAGCCTAATTTGAAATTAGATATCTAGCATATATTTACATCGCGTTTTAGTGTTTTCTGTCAATAATTATATATTTATTTACATACAAATATGTATTTACTTAAGTATATATCTTATTTTATTATAAAAATAAACGTTTGTTCTCAAAATATATTATAATATACTCTGCTTGATTAAGACTAGATGTCACGCTAATTTCTTATCATACCATACAAACAGATTACTAATATTGGTATCAGTAATGGTTCATTTACACTGTGTTGTATCATAGCTCGGTCATTGCCCCGCATGCGAACGCCCCCCGCACGCGGCGTAACGACCAATGTAAAGGGCTACCCTTAAGTAAGTACCCTTTACATTTGCATGCGGGCGCTATGACATGCGTTTCATAGATCTATCGCACGCCGCATGCCTGCGCTAAGGACCAATGTAATAAACCCTTATATAGGTTAAAAGGTTATTAGGGATTATTAGGGATACTAGTCAGTCAGGTTGTAGCAAACTATGGGTTAAAGACCTTCCGTAGACAAAACTAAAAATACACGAAACTTGAGGCCTTGTGTGTCAACAATAAAAAACGTCATTAGATGAGGTCATTGTCAGCCTTATCGCTGTTAATTTGACTGCTAGAGACCGAACCAACTAACGGTTTTGCCCATAACAATAGAACGAGTAGGTGCGCGACATTAACCTCAGATACGAGTATCATCGGTTAAATTTGACACCAATGGGATTACTAATATTCTGTCAAGTAGAATTCATTTCATACAGGTAGCTGTAGACTAGGGCGTAATGTATTTCTCACTGGTTATACTGGGAATTATTTATGCTGCAAGCTTGAGAATATTAAAATTTACTACTATGCTATGGAATATTTTAATTTCTCCATAATATCGGTAGTACATAAAAAAGGTACACCAATCTCAATGGATTTCTTCATACAAGCTGTAACTTTAACTAAAGGAAAGCAGGGAATCATCATATACCTGCCCTTAGCCCAATTACTTGGGGTCGGCGCAACATGTATTCAGCCTCCATATATCCCTGCCACACGTTATCTCCTCAGTAACTCCTCCTAATAGAACTTTTTTCAATCAATGATATAGAAAAATGCATGTCAGTCACTAACTCTTTCAATGTTGTTGCACCAGCATTGAGAGTGTAGGTACTGAAAATTTTAAAGTGAAACTGCAACTCAAATAAATACGAGTATTCTTCATTAACATAATATACTTAGGTATTATGATATAAAATTTGTTGTTTGTCATTGCAACTTTTGATGTAAGGTTGATTGCTGATATGTTCGATACAGTGAAGTCAGTATAAACCTTTACGCCAACATCGTTATTTTATTCTTTGTTTCGCATAACTGAATTGAGTGCCTATTAAATTGTAACTGTTATTAATTTATAGAACAATCCTTTTAGGGTGATTTAACTATGGTGATGGAATTTGAGGTTTCATTTTACTTTTAAATTAGACTTTTCATAACGGCATCGACAACATATTATGCCTCACTGACGTAAATGATTCAAATAATGTAATGCTATCATGTTGGACTATAGTTGGGTCCTATCCTGGGGTCACAATATTGTTGTAAATAAACAAATACTATTTGGTAAGTTCTAAATCTTGTATGTATTTACACCAAAAACACTTAAGTGTTCATATTATGTACATATTAAAGACCCTAACAAATCTTTATAGAATAATAATATACCAATAATAATTAATAGCATATAACTATTGTATGGATTATAATAGGTATATCGAAATCGTAGAATAAATGTGTTGTACGATACCTTATAAAGATGATAATAGCTATGCTATATTTTATTATATTTATGAAATTTTATTGTATACCCACAAGAACAAAAGTAAATTTGTGAAAAATAGTGATAATCATAATCTAAACTTAAGAAATAAGGATAAACTGGCTGTTCCTAAATTTAGGCTTCATAAAGTGAGTAATTCTTTTGCGGGGAACTTTATTCGAATGTACAATACATTGCCAACCGAAATAGCAAATTTATCTGTTAATAAATTTAAAAAACAAATAAAACGTAAATTGTGCCATAAAGCTTATTATAGTATTAATGATTTCTTAGATGACAAGGCTGCCTGGTTGTAACACGAATTGCTCCTTTCTAAATAACTCTGTATTAGATTTAAGATGAAATATTTTGGAAAAAAGCCGAACTGAGTTTCTTGAGGGCTCTTCTCAGTCTCGTTGCATTTTGGAACCCTCGGTAGAGTCACACCAACTTTGACGAATCTAAATAATTTTCTAAAAATTTCAAAGATAATAAACGTTATTTTATTTTATTTTATTTTATTTTATTTTTATCTAGTGGTTATTATGCGCAATAAAAGTATTGTAGTGGAATATACCTACTGTCCCATCTTGTGAATTTTATAAAACTCATTTCTGTATCATAACCTTCTTTCCTTTGTTCTTTGAGAGAAGTGACTGAGATGACGTGTGACAGAGATGTGTGGAGGATGAATACTTACCTAAATCTCAGATATAAGAATACTATACTAGTAAATATAGTGATATGCCTCAATAAATATAGGTACCTACTACATGTTTGTAGTGCCTATATTTCTTAGTATATGTAGTATAACAAATTTTGTTATTTATCTTAATTATGTGTGTATGCTGTAACAACTGGTTTTGGCTGAAATTTAGCAGATAGGTAAGTATACCTAATGCAAAAGGATTTAGCAAATTGTATTATATTTCATAAAGTTAATTCGTATAATGCAAAGTAGTCTCATCCAGATTCTAGAGGTCCTACTCAGCTTCACTTGGAAATGGTGCATCTGCCGATCTGACGGACAACGCTCTGACAAACATAAAAGTGTCCGGTTACCGCCAATAGGTTCGCTATCTGGCGAAAAACGAGTTCATAATAAGCCTCGGCCTATTCCTTCAAAGAGAATAGACGTAATTATTTGGGTAAATATAAATAAAAATAAACGATTTTCTAAAATTTATTTTATTGCATTTTCTCACCAATAATTGTAGAAGGGATTGAAACTCGGGTAAAACCAATTAGAACTAAATGTGTTATATCTTGGTTGGGGTTGCTTGAAAATATCCTTGCTTAACCAAGGATCCTGTATGTGACTGTCAAAAACTGGTGCTGGGAATTTCGTGTATGAGAACGGTTCTAAGAACTTGGTATGTAATGGTATATCTGATCTCCTATTATATATTGGATCAGGTAACGTCGGGAAAGATGAAAATGGATGGAAGTAGATATTATTGGCATTTGGTGTAAAGTATGAAGTTTTCCAAGGATTGTAGCTCGCGTATGCTGAAACTGGTCCTGAATTTGGTGACGATGATGCCGATGAAGATACGGAGACTGATCCAGGTTGGATTCTAATCGTTCCAGAAACTCCGTCTCCTTGTTTCGTGATTGTGATTGGCGTGGGTAATTTTCCGTTCACAGTTTTCAAGATAAAGTTACCCTTGGCATCTGTTTTGACTAGGGAAGGATCTGGGTAGACTTTTATACCATTCATTGGTGAGACTCTTCCGTACCTGGAATCTGTGGTTGAGAAACCCGCTACAGCAACTACTCCAGGAGCCTTTGAATGTAATTTACCCAAAGAAGTTGTTTTAGCTGTTGTTGTTGGTGTTTTCCATTTGTTGGTTGATGTAGGTTCTTTATACTGTTTTGTTGTAAAAGTTTCTTTTCTATCAGCGGTGGCTGTGGAACTCTTCAAACTACTTGCAGTTAAATTATCTTTAGTTGTTGTCGTTACTAACTTTGACACTGGTGTTGCTGTTGTTTCCTGCCAACTGAGTGTTGTTGGTTCTTTCCATTTCGTTGTTGTTGTAATCGTTTTATATTTGGTAACAAATTCAGCTGAAAATAAAAATTACAATTAAAAAAAAATATTTAAGTATATACAGCTTTTTGGGTTTAAAGGTTGTAGTAACAATTTAAATCGAATTTCAAATCAAAATGCCGTTACAAATAAAAAATGAATGTGATTCTAAGCTTGCAATGTATATATATAGTAATCAAACAGTTACCTGCTCCGGTTGTAACTAAGATGAAGACACACACAACGGAACCTAGACCAATCTTGTTCATGTTGCAGACCAAATAGAAATGCATGATTAACAGCAGTCACTCACCTTATATCCTCATCGTGAAATTACAAGTTTTCGACTTGATAGCTTAAGAAACGGTTCTTAATAAAGCGACACGAGAGCGACAGATCTGTTTCCAAACAATTCCTCAGCTATTATTCATTGTTTTGACGAGCAACTTAGTATTTCGTAATGATATAGTGGGGCTCCAAAGCTAGGTAATTGAGCAAGCAATTACTTTTTTCTCACACGACTTTGTGTGATAATAACTTAGAATTAAAACTGTATATGGTACCTACGTTTTTTTTGATTTTGCTATATTTTAGAAACTGCAATGGATAGGTTGGTGTTTAAAGACAGTGGTATTAAACTAGAAAGGTTCGATTCCAACCAAACCTAAATCAATCGAAAGGTTGATAAATTCGATTCAATATTTGGATTTGAATCTTCAGTAGCTTCCGTAGTGTAATTAAAACACATCTAGATATAATAATGTACTAAAATTGAAATATTTACAAATATCTTAAAAAAATCCTCCGTGTCATAACTGACTGGGGAACCTCCCAAGACGGTAATGACACGAAGGATTTTTTCCCAGAATGGTATTCTTTGAGAATCATCGATCAAACACATCTTATTCTCATTTCATTGTTTGATGCGGAGTTAGTTCTAAAACTTCTAAATACAATTTGTTACCTACACCAAAATCAGATACTATTCAAGGGTTTCAAAGTTTTTTTTGGGTATACTCTGGTATTACACAAATATATTTTCTGAAAATTAGATTTTGGTAGAAATATTTTTTAGTTAACTACATAGTAAAATATTTTCTTATAACAAAATCTATGTCACTTTATGGAAAAAAAATAATAGCTTTATACAAAAAAAAAATCTTAACTTTAAGGTACGATTTTCAGTTCCACCGCTTACAATTTGGCTTGGGGAATTCATTCTTAAAAGAGGGAGATAGTCCTGGTTAAAAAGAGGTAGGAGGTTACAAAGCCATGTAAAACTTCTCCTACGAGTAGTTCCACTCATTGACAGTACCATTTCAGACCCACGGTACCCCTGGCCATACCCGTGGTGGTAACGTAGGTCTTTTATTACGGTACTTTGTCTTGTAACTTTTTAATAAAACTATCTAATTCTTGCGTGCCTGTTGTTATTCTTCATTTGTCTGATGTCATTCCTCACAGACGGACACACATCATGTATTTATCCCGGAGGGGTATCCATAGGTGCTTAGTACGCCTACATTTCGCCAGTTTCTTCGTTAACCCCCTCATAGGTGGCAAACCTATTGTCGTTTCTGGGGACTGGGTATATTTTCTAGAAACTCGTCTGTTTGCTAGCAGGTGAACCATGTGCAGGTGAGCCTCTTAGAACACAGTCCTTCCTCACAAACAATTTTAATATCTGGAGAAAAAATAAACTAACGCCTGCAATGTCATAAAATTACTACAAATTGGTGAAAGTTTATTAAAACCGGTTTTTTTGATTCGATGCCTATTCTATGCAACAAACAATCAAATCTTTATAATATTAGTATAAACAAGTCACGCTACAGTTTTAGTAATGACAGGTTTCATAAAAGCGATTGGAGCTCTTTAATCAAACTGTTTTGATTGATCGTTTAATTGCTCAATTTGGTCACAGTCGAGAAGAAAAATTACTATTCGATGCCGCCGGTACTAATTGATGACTAATCAATTCCTATGTAATGGGGCCCATAAACGTTGAAGTAATTTGTCAAGTTTTTGGAACGAAGTTAAAGTTAAAGTTAACGCGGCTTACGTGGGATTTAGTAAAAATCGTCACGTTGTGATAAGCGTTATCAATGGTTCCCAACCGGTGCCAAAATTTGGCCCGCTTTTTTTTGAAATCAAGCAAATTGTAAGTGTGAGCGAGTTAGTAAAACCAAAAGTAACCCAAACTCAGGATGGGTTGCAATGCAGTTGCGTAAAGAACGTCGTTCCTGACGGGGGTCCCCCGACCGCACATATTTTTTAAAATATATATTAGGTTCGACAAATTGACGCCGCTCGCCTGCTGGTAAGCTGTGCCATGGTCTGGCGATTGTGGGTGAATCTCACAGTACACAAAAATACTATAGAAAGTGGCGCTCAACTTGACAACCTTATGATGTGCCTTTTCACGCTCCGCTTAAAGAACCCAGGGTTGTATGTGGGAGGAAACACGTGCGCAGGCAGGCGTTCCAGGCCACTATCGTTCATAATGTGTGGTTTCAAATGTTTGACTAATAAATAGGGTGTGGTTATCATTGGAAGTAATTAAAATACCAAATTGTTTACGTCCATAATTTATTATTAAGAAATTAATGATTTTAAACTATGACGTCTTGGGAAAATGCCGCAGTGGAGTTTGTTGGGCCACTTTTTTTGCACTGGCGACTAGGAAACGTTTGCAAATGCGTTGGCAAATTTGCCACCGTTTCCTAGACGCGTGGCGTAGTGGTAGTAGATTTGACGTCAATAGGCAATGCCATGACAACTGAGAACATTGAACATTTTTCGTAGATGTCCAGTAACTTTATGCTGTGTTCCTCACGGTATGTGGACGGACCAATTTCGAACGTCCATTTTCCTTTCCTCTCCTCTCTCCTTTGTTTAGCGATGGGTTCTTAACCAAAATGTACCCTTTGCTTAAGCTGATTATGATTATATACAACACATTTCACCATTTTATATGTCACGGTCATCTTCTTGAGTCCACAGGTGGAACTGACAACACCATGATTAGACAGATTAAGTCTAGTTTTTTAGCGTCTGATTATGATACAATTTCAATCAAAAGTCTAATAAATATAATCTCATGATTTAAACGATGCAATAGTTTTAACTGTTGAAGAAATATCAATATTGCTGACTGTAGTTAAATTACAAGCTAGTCCAGTTTAGTTCAATTTACTCAACTGGGTTAAAAATAAGTTGGTATCGAAATAATTATTATGAAATAATTATGATTTTGTATGATTAATAATAATTTAGTGATTTAATTTAGGGTAAAACTTTTATTGATCTTAATCTACATATTAGGGGACAGGGAAAACGATGACACAGTTAAAAAAATCAGCTTGTACCTCGATTAAGTAAAGCTACTTGCCTATTGACATAAACAAGAAAAGAAAAGGTCCTAGAATTGATCCTTGAGGTACGCCTATTTTAACGCTTGATCCATTTGACTTAACGTTACTCACATCAACAGTCCGGAGCCAAGTCAAGTAAGAACCTAATAGTTCTATGGATTTCTTGTCAAAACCATACCGATGTAATTTGAGCTAAAGTGTCTGATGGTCAACTCAATCAAATGCTTTAGAAAGATCGTAGAATAACCCAATAACATCCTGCGATCCCTCCTGGTGTTTTATACAATGCTAAATACGCAGCCGGTATGTAATGTACGTAAAAGGAGAGAGCAAGGAAGGGAGGTAAAGGTACTTACGTATTAATGCCACCGCAAGTATATACAATTAGGCAAGTAGATGTGGTATGATTTATTTTGTTTACCATAATATTGATCAAAGAATAAAAAAATAACCTATTTGTCTGCGGTGACACTAATTTTACAAATTGCCGATAGAACAACAGAGGTACTCTATAAAACTCTTATGGGTCCTCCTAGATAATATAAACGATTTTTTTTTGAGATATTGTATATAATACTTACCTGAATTATGCAGATTTCCGGTATTAGATATACCTATTCATGAATAGAAGCATAAAACTGCACTGGTATTGTATTTTCCTTGTTAAAAAAAAGATTTAATCGCGTGTCTGATGATTTTGAATTGCGATTATTATTCATATTTGGGAACAATGTTTTACTTATATTAGTGGACTTGTTGCTTTCAAATACAAATGATTATTTATCTATCGAATTCCTAGTACAGAGACATCTATGTGGCGATGTTGAAAGCTCGTTGGAAAAGGACTCACCGCCTACCGAGTAGTTCGGAAAACTGCCGGTAGGTGTCTCAATCTTAATATAGAAAGAGGTGCCTATTAATATTTAAAGAGCAATTTTATGTCGTACTGTTATTTGATGGGTAAGTTGTATGTGGCGTTATCTTTTTAAAACACACAAGCTGGGAAATCTCTGTATTTTAATAAATATAAGGGTTACTTTTACTCTTTTAGGTGTGTATGTCTCGGTTAGATGATAGGATCTAATCGATCGGATGAGCGGCTCATTTCCGACACGTCAAGTTTATGCTGCGTATAGGACTCGTATTTCGCGTTGCTATTTATGTAAAAGTTCGGAATACCGAATTTTGTGTCTTCTATTTATTTCTCTAAATGAATGAATTTAGTTATTTAATTTATATTATCGATTCCTGTTTTTAAATTAAAATTCATTATTGCTCGCTAAAAAGTCCAGCGAAGAAAAAGCCTTGAAAATTTACACATATTTTCGCGAGTTCTATCACTTTGTCTTGTTTTGTGTCAAAATATAATTTTAACACCTAGAGAAATGTGCTTGCAACTTACTCATTCTCATTCTGTTCTTTGTCCTTCGTAACTTTGTAAGGCAAACACGTGTAGATTAGTTTAGAAGGACTTTGACTAGGCGTTATAATTTCTAAAAACAAGTCTAGGTCACAAACGACATTGATTTAACGGAAGAGTCAGGTTTGGGCGGCGAGGTTGACGGCCAATAACTCAACTGTCTCAGTGCTGTGGGGCTGAGGCCCCGCAGCACGCAGAGAGGGATGAAACCCGACCCCAACGACGCGGGATAAAACCCGACCAACCACCAGCGCATGGGCCACACAGGTGGCCAAGGTTCGCCGGGCGCCACTGGAAATATCTTTTGGTGTGTACCTGAGATGCCGGCGGGGTGATGGACATAGGAGCGGTCGCGGTCTCGCGGAATTTAGAAAAAATAGTCAGGTTATTCTTTACATATAAGTATTATTTTGTCAATTCACCTCATTGCTAAAGGAACCTACCAACATCTCAGCACGCGGTGCACCTGCTGACATACGAACGAGGCTCCTGCAAATATACTCCCCGGAAATGACAATACGTCACCTATTACGAGGAGGTTAACAAATTGGCGAAATGTGGGCGTAATAAGTGCGTCTGTCTACCCCTTCGGAGGTAAAGATGTGATATGTCTATCTCCGCCACTTTCTCAGCTTCTTACTCCGATATTGGATAGAATCAGGCGTTACCTGGCGAAAGTCCATGACAAAGCAATGGTAAGTATGATGTTCAAACTTTTTCAAATAATAGCATTATTTTCGCTAAAATAGATATATATATAGAATAGGTGAAACATATGTCGACGTTTTAATATCTTCTATTTTAGCGAAAATAATGCTATTATTTGAAAAAGTTTGAACATCATACTTACCATTGCTTTTTCTTACTCCGAATTGACATAAGTTTAGTTAGACACATTTACGACATAGGGGTTATCCTTACGAGGGCCCTTGAGAGATGCCTACAACTAAAAAACAATAATTTAAATGTATTTGTTGAATAAATAATATATTATATTCAATATAGGTACGTATCTATTTTTTTACATTAATAGAATCACTATTAATTACTGATTTGATGGAACATGTAAGTGACATCATATTTATGATGTCGTACCACAGAATAGGTAATAGTACTCGTACGTACTTTCTATGAGGCTATCGTTTAGACGAGCGAAGCGAGCGCCATCCCAAGTCTCTTTTTTTTGTTCAGTACCGCGGCCCGAAGCTGCGGCCGCTCTAGCGTCTGTTGCCGGGCGTCTCTGGTTACAAGCAGAACGTATTTCCAGTGGCGCCCGGCGGTGCCGGTGGTTTAGACTACTTTAGACCAAAGAGAATACAATACTACGTAAGACTTTAGACATAAAGAAGATGATTGGGTTTGACAGTTCCTACTCTATTGACGGTAAGGCGGCCATTCAAAAAGAATATATTTACGGCATTATGTCTAACTCGTGCATAATTATTTTTTCCAGTTCTATCAGTTTGAACTTCTTATGGGTCCAAATATATATTTAACGCCTAGAGAATATGTGCTTGCAACTTACTCGCTCTCACTATTGGTTGTTTGTCCTTCGTAAATTTGTAAGGCAAATACGTATTTTAAACAGTTTAGAAGGAATCGTTTGACTAGGCGTTATAAATACGAGAAACAAGTCTAAGTCAAACTATTGTGGCCGATTCTCTGTTCTATCTTTTATTCAGGTTCTTGAAATTACAAACAAGTGTTAGGCTTTCCAATACAAATGAGTATTAGTTATTTTGTCAAAATAAAATTAAATTTTACTTACTTTAGAATTCCGTCAAGTACCTAAATTTTCGTATATTATACACTTGCAGTGAGTGACTCAACTACGAGTATCCATCTGTAGTAACAATCTCATAACATTTTCTGTATTTGGCGATTACATAATTATCACCGAAGAAAGCATTGACCTTGTGCTACGTATAAATATTATTATAAGTATAGTTTTGAACATGATTTAATAGGTATTTGAACTCAGATACCTATCTTCCACCTCTAGATCACGATTTGATTATACGATCTGGTTCGTTAACCTTTTTATTAGACGACTATGTAGTACCCGTGGTTTCGACTGCGTTAAACCAATTTTTTATTAACGATCCTCTTAGAAACCTAGGTATTATTGAGATCAAAAGAATGTTAACTGCGGTTAATCTCTTTAAAATTTTATCAAAATCGGTGTGTTTTTAACGATGCTCAACGAAATAAATACTCAAATTACAATACATCTAATAACTAACAATGGCTTTCTAAAATAATATTTGTTTCAGAATTTCATATTTATGTAGGTCCTATAGTTGTGTTTTTTTTGTAATCAAAGAAAGCTTGCTTGTTTTTTTTTCAAATAATATTATAGGTACTATAAATCGCAAAAACGATAGACCGGCTGTTGGTGACGGCCACGGTAGGTCTAGTCCACTCCAAAGACTATCGTTTTTGCCATTCATTTTTATAATATTATTTAAGTAGATACCTGAGGGGCTAGTGGTCTAGTGGTAACCGACAATGCTAACACATTGCAAAGGTTAAGCAACATCGAGTCAGGCCGGTCTTAGGATGGGTGACCATTTCATAAGACACTGAGACCCCTACGTGCCTCGGAGAGCACGTTAGACCGTCGGTCCCGGTTGTCATACAAACATCTATGGCAGTCGTTAGGGGTAGTTGGAGCCCTAAATCAAAAATCCGACCGGTCTAACTACAGAACTTCGATGTCGCCCATGGGTTGTGGAAGTCAGATGGCAGTCGCTTCACGGAAAAATATCGATGTTCAGCCGAATCGCAGTTAGACTGGAAAGCCGACCCCAACTTTAGGTGGGAAAAGGCTCGGTGAATGATTTAAGTAGATATCTACCTATTTTAATTTATTATTATTTACGTACAGACAAACTATTTCAAGAAGTTTTTTACACATAGAGATGCGCCACCGTGAATCGGAGATCATATATAAACAGTTCATATCGTGTCGATGCTTTATTTGGTTTATATAAGTTTTAGTAATAGCTTTGAGTATCATTAGCTCAAAAATGATCGTACCTTTAATAATTATTACAATTGTTACGGTTAGTTCTATCGTCAACGGTGTTCCTGTAGTTTTCAAAGGTAGGTAAATTTAGTGATTAATAGACTCTTATGCTACTCTTAGTTGATAAGACTAAAAGTAGTCGCACGATCTTTGTCTTATTACCTCTCTATGTAATTTAAAAGTATTTGTTAGGCAGTGGGTTCCACAGGGATCGATCGAGCGAGGGATCTTTCTATGCTAAATAATAAAGAAAAGATTATTCTTTAATTTGTGATATTACGTATGTTGTAAATAAATTATATTCAAAAAGCTTTCAATAATATAATACAATCTAATTAACTAGCTCTTAGTAATTTCACTGCTTTATAGTTGTCAATTTGATAGTCGGTATTAAGTAACCAGTACTTACCTATAAAAATTACTTATCGTTTTGTCGTTTTATAAAAAATGAACCACTATTCACTGAACCTGATTGACACTTTGATTAGTGATGATTAGTGCGAGCTCACACATTTTCTGATTTGAAAAATGTATGAACTCGCACTTATCACTTGTGACGTAACTTCATATCCATGGACCTTAGTGACCTTCTTAAAATGTATTAAAACTATCGGTTTGTAGATAAATAATGAAAAAAAAACATGTATTCCAGAATCTTTGCCGAATGGAGGACAAAATATTATTGCGATTTCGTCATCCGATCCTAACGTTGAGAAGATGTTTAGTCAACAATTTGCCACACGATCCGGGTTTACACAGATCAATTCTGGAAACAACTACAAAAGTGACTCTGGAGATGTCCTCTCAAGTATAAGTCTTGGAGTTCCTGCTCAAGCTATAGCAGGAAATGGAAGAAGTTTTGCATCGACTGGACCTTTTTTACCGATGTTCACGTTACCAGTAGAGGGTGGTTTTAGTCTCAACAGTTGGCCAGATCTGAAAAATTGGATTCGTAATTTGGAAAATCCTTATAATCCAGGTTATTCTATCAACGGACCGGTATATACAGCCTCTGCGATTAATGATAATGGTCGTATGTATAGTAGAGTCGATACATTTGATAAAATTGATGATAAGAGTTCAGCTGAACATAAGAGTGGAGAAAGTAAACAGTAATTTCTTTAGTTAGTGCTTGTGATAACATTAGAATATAATAAATAAAAAGTTTAAAAAATCATAGTTGTTTATTGATTTCTTTTTGACATTTAATTGTCAAAGATGTCGAGACAAATAATTGAGGATGAAATAAATAGTTAAATAGCAATTTTTGTCGTCTCAACATCTTTTACATGATCAGATACAATTTAGTAGAAACCGGTCTGCACAGCATGAGAGTGTGCGGCTTGAAGTCCAGGTCCGTTAATGCTGGTAGCACCGCTTTGCTGCACGGCATTGCCACGCTGCTGCAGAGTTTGGGCGGTACTGGCTCCATAAGGTCCATTCCTTTCAGCAGCTGAGATGGCTTGAGAGTTATAACCGGGACCAGCGATGCGAGCAGATGAGATAGAGTTACCATTTCCGAATCCATTGTTAGAAGCAGCGGAGGTCGCAGATCCATATCCATTAACTGCGGAGATCGCTGACTCGTATCCCAATCCACGGCGGCTTTGGGCAGAGGAGAGAGCTTGACCTCCGGCAGAGTTAGCAGAGGATATAGCTGAGTTGAACCCACCGTAGTTCTGTGCTGAGGCGATCGCGTTTCCGTAAGATGGACGGACTTGAGTGTAAACTGGGTATGCTTGGTAGACTTCGTAGGGCGAGCCCGCACTGGCGATTCCTACACCACTGGCGTAGTTACCGTTAGAAGAGCCGAGGCCAGCTCCGTACGCCGCACCACCATCGCCGGAGCTGAACGCGGTACCAAATCCAGTTGATTGAGAGACTCCACCGATGTTACTGCTGAAACCGGATCCAAAGCCGTAGGAGATGCTAGGTGCACGGCCGACCCTCACTACAGAGCCAGGGACGATTTCTGAAACAATAAGCATATTTATTTAGTTAAACATACTTATGAACAAATCACATTAAAATACTTAAATCAAAACTTGTTCCATGAATTGATTGCTAATGAGAGCATTTTGAAACTTAAATTAGCGCAGATCCGATGAAATTTATAAACAGAAATTCACTTAATGTCCATTTGATTTCACTAAAATCCAAATAATTTAGAATAATACATTTTGGAAAAATAGCGATAATTATTTTAACAATCGCCATAGTATGTATGGTAACATTATCAAGAGTAGGTAGTCTTCCATAGTACGTTTTAGAACTTTTAAATTTCTTTTGCAATTTTATATTTAAACGCCATTAATCACGACATGATGAACATGTTCAATAACTGATCAATGAACCGAGAGGCGTAACTTACTAATAAATAAAACCTACACCGGTACATAACTTAATATACCATAGAAAAAATATGTAAGTGTAGATGTTATTACAAGTGGTTCAATTGCATTATGAGAACAAAAACAACAAGATAAAACCGTCACATTGTCTACTTACCTTCATACCATATAGGTCCGGCGTTGCACGCCACAAACACACTAACAAGGATCACAAACTTAGCCGCCATTTCTCTTTCAAGGATGTCTAGATCTTTCTTTCCTGACACAGGTGGTTGTGGATAGTTGTGAAACATTCCCCTCAGTTTATATACCACTCTTGATATCCCCACTCACATAATCTGACTGGGTCACAATCACAACTACACCGAAAGCCATTGACATTCAGAAACAAAATTTATCTAACTAGTTACGGTAAACAGTTTTGATGGGTCCAGATGATCCGCTATCATATATCTTTGTGGTGGTAACATCTTTATAAATCAGTATATTCGATTTATTAGTCGCAAAAAGATACAATTTTATGAAAAAGGTTGATGTAAACTGGCCCAAATTTAAATAGTTATTCTAAACGGATGATGTAAAATCGATAAACTACTTATAATTGACTATTATGGAATTAAATTATGGTATATTTCCCATAAATAAGTACACTTAACTGGTTAAAGGATGAACGGTTTGATAATATCAAGTTTCTAAATAATTTAGTTCAAAATTATACAATTTCCTGGAAATGCTCTCAATAAACTGTAAAACAAGCGGTACTTATAATAATTAACAAAAATCCAATACACTTTAGGGCGAGAAACCGAAAAAACAGAGTTGTTATAATCTAGACCCTAGGCTATTGTGTATACATGCTATACATATATACAATGTATATATCATTGTCCTAGACTGATCTTACGTAGGTGACTAATCTACGGTTAAGGTACCTTTCATAATGTTAACGGGATTAAGTCATGTTGTAGTTGGATTAAGACGCAGAGGACTGTTATGGTGAACACGGCTTACATTGTTTGGTAGTTATACAGCATGTAATTTCTATTATCAAAAGTATGAGCCTTTTCTGATCGCTTGGGTTTGGACTTTAATTGGCTGTGCCATAGAAGTCGGCACGTAAGTTTTTGGTTGACTTTTATCAAGGCAACGGGTTTCAATTTTGATATTTTTTAATTAAATTCATTCGGCCATTTTGCACATAACCCATTATATGTGTTCCCGGTAACGGAATAGGTTTGCCCCTATTACGTGGGACTAAAATACTGCCTAATTGTGGGTGTGTAACGCACCTCTGCCTACCCCTTCGGGGATATAGGTGTGATATGTGTGTGAGGGTACAATTTGCCTCTGCGTATCCCCTCGGGGATTTCAGCGTGATTTTATGTATGTCATAAAATAGACTTCTGCATTCAATACCATCATCAAAGTGACAAATTGTATAAAAAATAAGTGTTAAGCCCACCATATACGAAGTGATTTACCTTCAGATCTGCCTGCCTGGATGCAAATTCTGTGTGTTATGTGGCCTTTTTTTTTTTTTTTTTTTTTTTTAGTTCCGCGACCAAGGCCGCGGCCGCTTTAACGTCCGTTGCCGGGCGTCTCTGGTTACAAGCAGAACGTATTTCCAGTGGCGCCCGGCGGACTTTGACCACCTCTGTGGTCTCTGCGGGGGGTTGGGTCGGGATGACAATCCCGCGTCGTTGGGGTAGGGTTTTATCCCGCGTCAATGAGTGAATCTGGTTGCGTGCTATGGGGCAAAGGCCCCGCAGCACGCAACCCTTCTAGCCTGCTTCTGTAAGGACGACGGGTGGCGATCCCGCCGTCCTCAGGCCCCGATCATGGAGGTCGATGGTCTTGGGCGTAGATGAGTCTGCGGCGGCCTCGCCGCTGACTACGGAACTCGGCGGGGAGGGCACGCTCCCTCTCCCTCTCGGCCGCCTCCTTCGCGAGCACGACTTGCTCGCAGAAGGACACGGCCGCGTTCCACCTACTCCCGCTGGAGACCATGGCTTGAAGCATGGTCTCCAGCGAGAGGGTATCCACGCCCAGACCCACTACGAGGTCCCGGCGCTGACTCGCCCACGCTGAGCACTCCACCAACGTGTGGAGTGCGGTGTCGTCGTCGGAAACCTCGCAGTGTTGACACCGGGGTGTGACCTCGCGATGGATGCGAAACAGATAGCCACCGAAGCATCCATGCCCGGTAACGATCTGCGTCGCACGATACGTGAGGTCACCATGCTGCCTCTGCAGCCAATCGTCCATGATCGGTCTCACCGCCGCGATGATGGTGGCACCCCACTTGGGTTGCTCAAGTCGCACCCTCCATGACTCCATGAGATCCTGGCGGAGTTGGGACCGCCGGTCATCGATTTCTCGAGACGCAGGCCTGTGGTCCCGCTCCAGCGCCTCCTTGCGCCATTGGAACAATGACGCAAGGGCTCTCGCTTCCAGGTCCCATGGAGGGGTCCCGGCTAGGAGACATGCAGCCTCTCCGGAGATCGTGCGGTAGCCCCTTATTGTTTTGACGGCCAAGGTCCTCAACGGTCTGTTAAGGAGCGTTGAGTTGTTGGCCGTCAACCGCGCCGCCCATACGGGAGCCCCGTATAGGGCCATACTCCGCACGATCCCCAGGTACAGTCTCCTGCAGGAAGCGTTGGGTCCCTTTAGGTTGGGCATCAGTCGCGAAAGCGCGACCGATGCCTGTGTCACCTTGGGGACCAAACTTCGGAAATGTGGTCCGAAGTTCCATCGGCTATCAAGTACGATCCCTAGATACTTCATCGAGGGTTTGATGCCGATGCTAACGCCTCCCACATTTATGCTGGAACCTTCAGGTGGACCGTTCCGAGGTCTGTGAAAACACAGAACCTCGGACTTGTGCAAGGCCACCTCCAGTCCCAGCCGCCGTATCCGACCCACGACTTGAGCAACACCCGTCGTGACCTTGAGTGCTGCCTCCTGGTACGTTGCACCCCGCGCCGTGACGAGGGTATCGTCGGCGTAGCACGTTACGCCGACGCCCTCAGGCAACGCACCCCGCAGCACCCAGTCGTAGCCGATGTTCCACAGAAGCGGCCCCAGGACCGACCCCTGCGGAACACCGCACGACACATCTCGCCGAGCTGGCCCGAGCCAGCTGGGGAAAGCTATGGCCCTCTCCGAGAGATAGGCCCCGACAATACGACGGAGGTAGAGAGGCGTTTCGTGATACACGAGCGCCTCCCTAACGCAGCTCCATGGCAAGGTGTTGAACGCGTTGGCGATGTCTAGAGACACCGCCACCACCACCTTGCCCTGTGAGACTGCTTCCTCCGTCAGGCTCTTGACGCGCATGATCGCGCTCACGGTGGAGCGTCCCCGACGGAAACCGTACTGGTTGTCCGCCAGGTCTGGCCCCACCGTCGAGAGATGCTCGACGAGGCGTTCCGCGATAATTCGCTCAAAGAGCTTACACACCTCGTCGAGCAACACGATCGGCCGGTATCCGGACGGTGAGTCCACCGGCCGCCCCGCCTTACGAATCAGGACCAGTTTCCCCGTCCTCCACACCTTGGGAAACTGGCCCCTTTCGAGGCATGCGCTAAAGAGCCCCATCAGTCGAGGCCCGAGTTCTTCGAGGGCCAGGACCCATGCACGGCCAGGAATGCCGTCGGGTCCGGGGGCAGTGATTTTCCGGCGTTTAAGCCGGAGCACTGCCGCACCTAGCTCCCCCACCCTGACTTCGGGTACGTCGTCTTCACTGATGCTATCCGCGTCGGGCAGAGACGGAGCCATGCGCGGAGGGACGTGCTCCTCCGCGCTCGTCGGAAACAGGGAGCCCATGACCCGCTCCAGCTGCTGCGGCTGGAGACTCTGGGTCAGTGGGGGCGCCCTAGGTCGGAGTTTCTCCCTGACCTGTAGGTACGGGCGCCCCCATGGGTTCTGCTGCAGGGTCTCCAGGAGCTCCTCGCGGGCCGCCGTCTTGGCCCGCTTTATTGTCTCCTGGAGATTACCTTTAGCCTCCCTGTAAGCCTGATAAAGCTCCGCCTCTCGGGTTGCCGCGTCCTCTGGGCGGCGATGCCTCCGGCGAAACCTGGTGTACTGGCGGCGGGCGGAGATGCATGCTGCGCGCAGCTGTGCAATCTCCGGCGACCACCAGTACACCTGCTTCCTTGCCGGTCTGGGTGTAACCCTAGGCATCGCCGCATCACAGATTTGCGACATGGCTCTCCTGAACCACTCCGCCTCGGCATCCACATCGGCAGGCCGGTCCGGTGCCGGAATCCAGGCCTGCACGATGGATGCCTCCAGGAGAGCCTCCCGATCCAGATGGTGAAGTGCCCAACGCGGATCCGGGGGATTTTCTACCGGCTGTGGGAGGTCAGGTGGGGGGACGACATCGAATCGGATGTACCGATGGTCCGAGTGCGTCTCCTCACCCTCCTCCACGTGCCAGCCAGTAATACGGGCGGCGAGGGCAGAGGTCGCGAACGATACGTCCACGATCGAGCTGGTCCCCCGCCGCCAGAAGGTGGCGACATTCCCCCGGTTGAGGACCTCCAGACCACGTGTTCTGGTCCAGTCCTCAAGAAGCCTCCCCTTGTCCCTGGTTTCCCGGGAGCCCCACGCCTCACTCCAGGCGTTGAAGTCTCCCAGGAGCAGGACAGGGCGAAGACGGCACGCAGCGAAGACGACTTCGAGCTCAGTGAGCCATAGCTCAAACTGAGTCTCGTCCAGTGTCGGCGAGATGTAGGTGGCCACGACTGCCAACCCATCATATTCCGCCGCAACACACCCGCGGCCCCTTGCAATGATAGCAAGGCGCGAGTTGTCTGCGGCGGACCCCCCGAAGATAAAACAGGCCGAGCCGTCCTCGTCCACCGGGCTTCCCGGGTGGACGTAGTACGGCTCGGCGACCACGGCCAAGTTTATGGACCACTGCCGGATGCTCTGGTACAGAAGATCCTGAGCAGCGCGGCAGCGGTTCAAATTCACTTGCAGGATGCGGATATGGGCGTCAGACATTAATGGACGTCCATATCAGCATCCCGCCGAGAAACATCTGGCCGTGCAGTAGCGGCACCCCCACCGCTCTCAGCGGACGGACGAGGCTTTGGCCTCGAGGCGGCGCAGGTTGTGCTGCCGACCCGGTGGTCCGCAGTTTTGCCCTCCGCCTCGCATCTAAAGCAGCGAGGCGGGGCATCACAGGCACTTGCCTTGTGACCGGGCCGGCTGCAGCGGAAGCATCGATCGCCCACGGTGACTTCCGCTGTGCACTGCACTCCGACGTGCCCCACCACCATGCACCGGAAACATCTAGTTTCCCGGGCACGAAGGAGGTGCACCTGCGCCTTTAGGAAGCCCCCTACGAGGAGGCTTCGTCCGTCCGTCACTTTCAGTGCCGCCGCGACGGGGCACTGGACGACTGTCATCCCATGACCAGTGGTGCCGAAGGAGATGTCTCCAGCCTTCACCTGGTCACGGGGGCAGCCGCCCGCCTCCACGACGGCGGAGATTACTTCCTCCGTCGTGGCCGCGTCATCCAGACCCGTGATGCGCAATGCAGCGCATTTGGTGGGCCTGGTGACGCGGACGGCTTCTGCGTCCAGCGCGTCCCTAAGCTGCGCTGCTAGGGCGTCAGCTTTAGGGCCGCTGGAGGCGCCGGAGACCTCGAGGAGGCGAGCCCCGGTGCGTGTCGTCTTGCACCGGAGACCCCCCTGGATATCGAGGGCTGAGAGGTTGACTGAGGACTTCACGGTCCTCAGGACATCAGCGTACCCCACACCCCTCTCCACACCCTCCGTCGTCACCGTAAGGACGACGGCTGTGGAGCGAGGAGCGCGGGGCCTCTTCGGCGCCTTCGCCGCGGCGGCTTTGGCCACTTTCTTGGCCGCTTTCTTGGCGGCCTTCGTCTTCCTCTTCTTGGCCCCCACTACCTCCCATCCCTCCCGTCCGGAGGGATGTAAAGGAGCAGCGGGAGCGTTAGAGGAAGAGGAGGCGGCAGGGGTGCCGCTCTTCTTGCCGCGCCCCTTCGCCTTCCGCGCCTGGGCCGCGGTCTCGGCCGGCAACCGGTACGCTGGAGCGGACTGGGGCGGAGCGGGGCGGTGGACAGCGGGTGTGCCGCTTGGTCCTGGAGCGGGAGAACCGCCAACAGCCGCCGCGTATGAGAACGCGGGACGTGCTAGCGGAGGGCGGTACGCCCGGTCCTCCAGGACGGCGAGGCGCCTCTCGATCGCCGTCAGGACCTGTACCATAGTCGGCACAGGCTGTGGCGGCGATCCGGGCGCCGTGTTGGGCGCCGTGGTGGGCGCCATGGTGGGCGCCTTAGTGGGCGCCTTGGTGGGCGCCTTGGTGGACGCCGTGGTTGGCGTCGTGGCGGGCGCCTTGGTGGGCGCCGTGGTGGGCGCCGTGGGTGGCGCCGTCTTCGGCGCTGGTCCAGCCGTCGGAGGAGGAGGCGGCAGCATGGGACCGGGAGGCGCCTTGACCACCTTGGTCAAGTCAGCGACCTCCCGCCACAGGTCATCCATCTGCTTCCTGGAAGCAGCGAGCTCCGCCTCCAGGCTCGTCACCTGCTTCCGGAGCCTCGCCTCCTCCTTGGTGACGCTCCGCGCGAGGAGCTTGTTGAGGGAAGATTGGGCTTCATCCACCAGTGAAGCCACAATCTTCTTCCTCCCCGCCACGTTCCTGTTGCCCCGCATGGCCGCGTTCATGCGGGCAAAAACGCTCATAAGCTCCCGCGCGGGCGGCCCACCGATTTCCCGGCGACTTCGCTGGGACAGTTGGACCGAGGACGGAGGAGGAGTTGGCGGCCGCCTTCTGTACGCGTCTAGACGCGTACGCACCGTCTTCACCGGCACCTCCTCCTCCGAATCACTGGAGAGGAGGGACCCCCACCCGGAGCAGCTGGTGCTACGGTCGCGCGACGGCCCCCCCTTCTCCTCGAGGGTCCTCTTCTTCGTCCCAGAAGAGCGGCCCTTCTTCTTCACACTACTGGGAGCTGACCCATCGTCAGTCCCAGCAGCATCAGTTCCTTGGGGCGTCGACATCGCGCTGCAACTAGGCGGCGCGGTGCGAGCCCCCAAATCCATAGGCATCAGTATCAAGTTTGAGTGCGCAATGTCGTCGGTTGACACTGCCCGTGAAAGGGCAGTGTCGGGACCGGAGGTATCTTCGATGTTATCCATAGCAGGAAAATCGCAAAAAATTTGGCCAATCACAAGTTCAGACTAAATACGTTCGGTCACCCAACTTGCCACTGCGTTACCGTGGTCAAGTTGGGGTCCAGGGCGGACGGCGAGGACGTAGTATCTAATCACTTGGGGCCCCGCCCCTGTTATGTGGCCTGAAGGTAAGATCGCAACAGTTGGTCGGAGAGACTGAAACAGGAGGCTGCCCATCCTACATTAATTTTAAAGCATGTGTTTTATTTTTCACTATATGTTTATTGTATACAATGTACAATAAAGAATACTAGTTATCTCGGCGAACATTGTATCGCCTCAAATATAAAAAAAATAAAAAAAACCTTCCCTAAACTTCTACGAATATTTTAATATTTCATGCAAATGTATGTATTATCAATTATAATTGAAAAACGCGACAGACGGACAGACAGACAGACAAATTGTCGTATTAAATATATAGATTTACTTACTTACTTATTACCTATGTAAGTTTTTATACTTATAAAATGTTTATGTAACTGAAACAGCTCCCATACTGTCGTTATAAAACATTAAATGCAATTAAATATTAAATTACTTCTTCAATACTATTACCACATAATAGGTTACAGTATTAGGGTACTATTACTCAGCTTTAACGTATTGTATTTCATATACATAAAACATTATCATCTGTTTGTTAGTCATGGCCGTTCAGACTAGTCCGTATTAAGTACCATACAACTTTCGGGAAACAAGCGGGATCACGTTTAATGTATGTACCTTTGAATTTTTGTTGTTATAGCGGCAACAGAAATACATCATCTGTGAAAATTTGAAGTTTCTAACAATTAAGTTTCATTAGATACAGCCTGGTAACAAACGGACAGAGTCTTAGTAATGGGGTTACCGTTTTACCCTTTGGGTACGGTACTCTAAAAATAAAATAAAAAATACCTATCAGTTATAGCTAAAACCTTTTTGCTATTGATGCTCACACATACAAAACTTTCTATTGCTGCTCTGCACCTATTGATTGTAGTGTAATGTTATAATTTCGACTTTTTCGATAAATGGTCTATCTTTTTCTATAAATAATATAAAAATGAATCGCTGAATCTGTTGCTAAGCGCAAATCTCGAGAGCTGAACCGATTTCGCTAATTCTTTTTTTTTGTGATCGTTACTATTAGAAGAAGGTTTTTATGGAGGTAAAAATATTTTAGCGGAACATTAGAAACAATTATGCGGTACGAAGTTCACCGGGACAGCTAGATTAACATAAAATAGCTTTTGAATTCCAACCAGTAGTTCCTTAGATAAACGTGTCCAAACAAACAATCTCTTCTATAGGTATACACACAAAACATACATGATACACTTTCAAAACCACTGCGCTGTCAATAATATTTGACAGACAATAAAGAATGTGATATATTGGAATATGATCTCCAATGAAACTGTCAAAACTATTGATATTTGAACTTCTGGTTCTATTAATATTGAGTTTCATATCATTAGTAATGACTTGATTAAATCTAATATAATTACGATATCTTTTTTGACAGGTGGTAAATAATAAAATATTAGCAAAATTTGATCATCATCCACCGAGGCTTTTCCCAACACAGTTGGGGTCGACTTTCCAGTTTGACTGCGTTCGGCTGAACTTCGATACTTTCCGTGAAGCGACTGCCATCTGACCTCCACAACCCATGGACGATATCAAAGTTCTGTAGTTAGACCGGTCGGATTTTTGATTTAGGACTCCAACTACCCCTAACGACTGGCATTGATGTTTGTATGACAACCGGGAGTGCTCGGGGTGCAGAGATTGTAATTTAGTAGTATGTAACACTTGTCCTGGCTGTTGGAAATCTGGAACATGAGAGTACCTTTAATTTCATTCAAAAGTTTCGCGAGCGCGTTGTTGTCGTTTGTATGGAATAGTTTTTGGATGAAATTGGAGAAGGGTGTTTGTTAGCCGGGTGCCACTGGGAATACTTTCTGGTGACGCTCGGCAATGGACGTAAGAACGGCCGCAACCAAAGGCCACGGAATTAAAAAAAAAGTGTTTGTTACGCGCTGTTGGATGGGTTAATCACGTGGAAACATTTGAACAAATTTCCATGAAAATTATATCGTGTGTGACATCATTACTTCCCAGAATTAAATCCTTCATTGCAACACTATTGTAATTGTATGGTGTAATAATTCGAAAAAGGTTCGATTCCCACCTAGGATTATTGATTTATCAAAAACTCAATGATAAGGTTTTAAGTTTCATCAAAATCGGACTCCTTTGAGCATTTTTTGCTACTCCTTATACTTAGTTTCGGAATTGGCCATCCATACCCACTTGAAAAAATCTCCTGTATACCTGTACCTTACATAGGGACTAATTATCCAAAACGGTCATTGACCTCCCAAGTAATCTGAAACACATAAAAATTCCAATAGCAAATGGAGGATATCATCGATTTATTACTAATATATTTAAAAGAAATTAACTCAGCACAAGAGATATAGATTAATTAATGATCAATAAAATACTGGTTTTTGCTTACACCTCTGTTTGTGTGACGTACGAGTACTGACGTCATCACAAATCTGATTGGTCCTATTAAACTGTTGTCGATATACATTTAAAACGATTGTAATTATTTGACATTTTTTATTTTTGAATCTGCAGCCAATGTCCGCGACTGCCCCTACGTCGACTGCCGGGTGCCTCGGGTGCGCACTCGTACGTTTTCCCAGTGGCGTTGCGGTAAGAGAGAGTCTGTATTATTTTTAAATACATACATACAAACATTCATATATCCCGACGAGGTAGGCAGAGGTACATTAAACTAAATAAATATGTTAGGACAATTCACACAACGCCATCTATATAGTCTTAAACTAAGCAGAGCTTGTGATATGAGTAGATACTAGATAAACTGATATAAATACCTATATACATTTTTTTTGTAAATAGGACATATACATATTATACATAGGAAACATCCAGACTTCGGTACAGACTTATACATATGTCATCACACAAAGTTTGTCTCAACCGGGAATCGAACCCGAGACTCCGACGTCAAAAGCGGATGCACTATCGACTACGTCACCGAAGCTGTTAAAATGTGGAGCTTCTTGCCCTTTTCTTGGATGGGCGGAATTCTTGACCTTCATTCCTTAAGTGTGTAATAACCTTTTTGAAATAACCATATCTTGACTTAGACACACGCACGTGTTCCCAATAGTTTTGTTGGTTTCACGTAATATGCGGTAAGCTTATTGCTCTGAACTATTTTTAATCAGTAGTATTTGTGATTGTATTCAGAAATGGTTTATTGGTAGTAGTCAGGAGTCCATATTTGACCCTGTTCCTATACCTTTTACAATTAGTTTTATCTCAGTAAAACTTATTCGAGGAGAGGTTGTAAATAAACCTCTAAAAGCATATCCCCCTGTTTAGGTAAGGTCATAAAATTGTACACAACATTTAAAACTCTTTTAAGGTGCTTTATTTAATAAGTACATAAAGTAAAAATTTAGACTACATACTATTCTAGGTATTAAGGGCAGGGTATAAATATAAAGGCAATAAATTAACATACTTCTTATTGTGTACCATACATTATTCAACACATACATATTCATAATTTACAATGACACCCAAAATACTCTACGTGTTTAGGGTCCTTAAAGAAGTGAACTATAGCATCTTCGATGCAGTTCTCCAGATTTTTATTTTTATTTATTTATTTTATTTATAATAATCATCACATTGTGGATCACTGGTACATTAGATGTTAGCACTTTAGTAGTAAAAGATATGGTCAGCAGTGTCCTGCCATTAAGTTAAGGCATACAATACAGTTTTATAACTATTTAAAATATTCCTTTAAATATTTTGTAAAGATATTACTTATTTACAAAAATTGTATTCCTTTCACAATGATCTGGAAATACCTAATTCTATACGAAGTGTCCTTGGGTTGATCAATTAATCAGTCTCTTGTTTGTTTACGCGAACGTGAGTTAGTATACATAAATAAATGAAAACTACAATACAATACAATAAAGAAATAAAATAATATTAATTAATAGGTATAGTTACTGTAAACTTATCGTATCTTTTTTAAAACGCAACTAACTTAATCTTAACTTTTTGCAATAGCTGTAATAGCACTTGCTATAACACCTCCAACACTTCTCTCTTCGTCATCATAATCATACCTATCTTCACCATCATGGTGTCCACCTCTATAACCATATCCATCCTCATATCCGTAACCATCCTGATAATCATAACCTTCGTGAGAATTTTCAGAATAAAAGTTCCCGTTATATTGATTATTGTGTCCATAATGTCCATTTTCATAACCTTGTCTGTATCCATAACCTTTGTGAGGGTTATTATATCCGTAACTTGGATAGTGACGATTATATTGATAGTTATGGGGGTAGTGTCCACTTCCATGACCACCTCCCCCCTCGTTTGCAGATGTTTGTGACTGACTGATAGCAATATTCACTGGTGGATATCCTCCGTGTCCACCTGAATATCCACCATGACCTCCATAGCCTTCATAACCACCGTATCCACCATTACCTTGAGCATAACCTCCATATCCACCTCCATATCCGCCTCTAAGTCCATCACAAAGACCCAGTTTTAGACACAGTTTTTTCTTAAGAAGTGTGCGTGGTTGTCTCAGTAACGGCAAAGTGGAGTCTGCAGAGATATCTGAAACATTGAAAATAAAAGTGTTACTAAATAAATTAGTGCCTATATTGTTTATTTTATTACAGCTCGAGACTTACAAAAATTAGAAAAATTTATTGAACGATGACGAAATCTGATCTAAATACCTACTTACATATAATCACGCGTGTTTCTCCCAAGGGGAGTAAGTAGAGGTATATTATACGCTCTCTTTTCGGTACTAACTTTCTTGATTGATAACCCAAGGAGGTTTTGTTTGTAACTTTGATCGGTGAGTCCCTCACTTCTCCTTTTTTAAATTCAGTAACAAACTGTACTTTATATTTACAAGAAAAACAATATAGGTAAACAACAGTTACACCTGTCTGTAGCCGGTTTTTGAATACAGGAGTGTTGTTATATCAGAGCAATTTATCATTTAGACATCCGCCTTTGAGTCAGTTATAGTCAGTGGCTTCTGTAATTTAGAAGATGTGCCTTAAGTACAACGGTCAACATGTTGTAGTTTTTTTTTCACCCAACTTCCAAAAAAGGAGGTGGTTTTAAATTCGACTGTGTTTTTTTATGTTTGTTTGCTCATATCTTCGGACTGGATGAACCGATATTGTTTTTTTTTAATTGGGCGGAGAATTAGAGAGAGGACCGGTGACTCTCGCGCCGGGTCGTTTCTGGTGCAAACGTTGTCCATTGCCATTCAGCGCGGCAACGCTGCTAGCATCATGGGCACTTTTGCGCCACGAATGAAGGGAGACGAGTATAATGGTTTTGTACCGTAAAAAAAAAAAAAATGGATGCTACTACTTCACAAGTGGTCCCATTTCAATTTGGTCCCATACCGACAACTATTTGGTCCCACACCGACAATTATTTGGTCCCATTCCGACAACTATTTGGTCCCATACCGACAACTATTTGGTCCCATTCCGACAATTATTTGGTCCCATTCCGACAACTATTTGGTCCCATTCCGACAACTATTTGGTCCCATTCCGACAACTATTTGGTCCCATTACGGTAGTTTGAAGTCGGTTGCGGGGTCAATTTTTGACGAGTATTTTTTTAAGATTTTTTTTAAGATATGATGTTACTTTTATTCAGATTTTCTAAAAGGGATTTCTTACTTGGCCTAACCATTTTAGATTAAATGAAATCCCATTTTAACTTAACTCTCATGGGGACGCTCACATGAAATACCTGTTTCTGGTCAACTATCTAGGTTGCCTATGTCACTTGTTCTTTAATAAAGGTTCCTTATCGTTTAAGAATAAGTGAGTGTTACCTTTGGCTTTGTCCCTGGGCTTTGATCACCATATTAGTTAAAATAAATAAGTAATGTACAAAAAAAATTAACTAAGATTGATAAAACTGCAATCTGATAATGAGTTATTTTTTGCATATCCAAACCTTTACAAACAATAAATATTCAATAGACCCCATAACCCAATATAAAGGGACCATTACAAGTAACTATCTAACGGTCGATATTGATATTGTAAATTTCATCGACTTCGTGACACCGCAAATAGATTATAGTCTATAGATAAAAAATTACCACCTTCGGCTAGTGTTGTGCTCCATCCCGCTACAGCTATGATAACACACAATAATCGTATATCAACCATGGTTTGATTGTTTATGATCTGTTCCGTTAAAATGAGGTTTACATTTTGCGAGGAGAGCTTTATAGGTCGTTGAGGCGAGGCCGTGCCCCACGCCATGAGACATTGAACATTTTTTTAAGGTAAAAATCCTACGGAATTGTCGGTTTTGTTTTAAAACTAGCATACGCCGTAGATTCCACCCGTATGTTTAATTTTTTAATTCGCGTTTTTAGGGTATCAGCAGACTGACAGCAGACAGGCAGAGATTTTTGTACACTGCCTCTTTTATATTTCATCTTGTTCTATCCATCCTAAGGTTGCCTGGAAGAAATCGCTCTAGGCAATAAGGCCGCCCTTTGTACATATCTTATTTACAATTATTACCTACTGTTTGTGATATTTACTTGATGTACAATAAATAATATTTGTATTGTATTGTATTAAAAGTAATGGTTAACATTTAATTAAACAAAATAATATACTGAAAATTATAACTGATCTGAGTTTCATTCGGATTCATCCAGTTTCATAATCATCCATAGAAAAATAATCCAAAACACCTTTAAGTACGGACATAAACTTTCTACTATTTTATTATAGACATAGATTAAAGACAAATAGAAAACAATAGTAAATCAGTAGAACGGAAGTTATCTTATCACCATCTTTACATTACATCTGTCTGTTCCCATTAAACTCAAAAACTACTGCACCGATTTTCATACTGCTTTCACTAATATATACAGTGGTTCTTGAGGAAGGTTTAAGTACATAATTTGTCACGGTCGAAGCCGTTGGCGTCTGCTACTAATATAATAAAATTTAAATTTTCTTTTTGTTTACAGGTTTAGACCCTAAGCAGGTATTACCCTTTTAATGAGATAACGAGGTGATTGGGAGTGAGGATATAATTCCCCCGAGTAAAACCGCGGGCTTTTGCTAATAACTATTAATATTCAAAGAGGTAATTTCAAAAATACTTAACTATAAGTGACGTAAATACTTGACTGCTTCGGTGGCGTGGTCGGTAGTGCATCGGCTTTCGACTTTGGAGTCTCGGGTTCGATTCCCGGGTCGAATGAAATATTTGTGTGATCCACAAACGTTTTGGGTGTTTGGGTTTTTCTATGTATATTATGTATGTATTTAGAAATATATGTGTGTGTTTATCAGTTGTCTAGATCCCATAGCACAAGCTTATAGCTTAGTTTGGGCTAGATGACGTTGTGTGAGAATGTCCAAAATATTAAATAAAAATATTAAAAATAACTGCATTATTCCCGATATGTCCCATATGGTTAGCACATGAATGTTATGGCTGCTTTTCATCCCAATAAAGTGATCCCGTGGGAGATGCGAACCAAAAGACAATACATACAGAGTTCTGGACAACAGCTAGTGTTTGTATAAACTTGATATTGACTTTCGAAGGAAACCAGTTCCTCATAAAGCAAGAATGAGTTGGAGCACCTACTGTGCTTTGTATTCACACTTACCTGACTGCCGAAGGAGGGTAAACTGTTTATAACATACCAGCCGATCACCGCGGCTTAATATAGTCTCGTTCCCGATTCTCTTGGGAACACATTATCGGGATAAGATGCCTATGTTACTCAAGGATGTAGCTACGTAACAGTGAAATTATTTTCCAAATCGGTTCAGTAGTTACGGAGCTTATTCAATTCAAAGATATATTCAAATTTTCCTCGTTATAATATTAGTATAGAGAGACGCTCGCGACTTCGTCCGTGTAATAACGTACGTAGTTTTTGTAAAATTTTTCATTGATCACACACCTATGGATCACAGCGTGATCTTATATAGTCCATACTCACTTACAATGTAACTTTACTTATATGGTGAAACTGTTGAAGCCCATTGTAATATTTAGACGCATAAAAAGGAGACTTCCGCAGGACCTCCTCCAATTGTAGAACAAGATCTCAGAAGACCCCATATAAATAAGGATACGCCACTGGGAGTATACCGTCCATGCCAAATATCAATATCTAAATCCTCAGACAAGGCAGATAGCAGGATTTAAGGGGCTAAAAAATATGGTGAAAGAGTTTTTCATATCGGCATACTAGTTTCGGGCCCTTTTTCGGGCAAACAAACATACAAAAACAAACAATTTAGTATTTCCTCTATATAATATTACCAAATTTAATATAATTTTATATTAAGACTATATAATTCACATTAATATTATAAAGGTGAAAGTTTGTTTCTTCTTCACGGTCAAATAACTTGACCAATTTAAATAAAACATACAAATCCCCGCGGTTCCGCGCGCCCACGTTTACACAAAATAGCCTGTGTTATTTTGAGCGAAGTGAGCGAAGCTCAATCTTAGGCGAGACATACTCCTAAACACCTGAACCGGTCACCTTCAAACTTACCACAGTGATAACGTGTGGCGTGAGGGTGATTTAGAACAACAAAAAATGAAAATCGGACATACCACCGAGGAATAATCACCGAAAAATTGATTTTCATACGTTTTGCAGTTAAAAAAAGTTTGAACATAAAAAAATAAATCGTTGTCGTTGGAAAATTTAACACTTCGCTCAGTTTTTTGCAACAGCAGCATCCATTGCATACCTAGTTCTTATGTATGAGTTATCTACGAGTATATTCTTGTTCAGTTTCATTAAAATCCATTCTGTTGGTAAAGGGGTCGCTTTGTGTGTAAAGCGGTCCTACCAAGATCTTAAGGTCCCAAGTCAACCTCATCTGGAAGTCTGCCGGTCAACAGACCAGGCATAAAAGTTCCTGATAAATAATCGTAGAAGCTTGCCGAGGCTTGCCGTGGGACTGACAAAGCGATAAGTGGGCGTATACTTCATCTCTGCTTACCCGTTTGAAGATACATGCCTGATTTTTGTAAATAGTATGCGTAAGTCCATCTCTGACTATGGTCCTGATAGTATTATATTGTGTAGGTATGTATTTTTTGAACCTTAACACAGATATAAGATGACGTGAGCCTTTCCACTATATAGTTAAACATAGTTAAGTAGGTATCTGTATTAATTATTATTATAATGTGGATAATGTTAACATCTCCCATGTTTATGACACCAATAAATAAGGATTTAGTGATTTCAGTGAAAATTATTTAAATTCATTAACTATTATGTAAATTAATATGCTCACATTAAAATTCGATACATATTTTTTTAGGCCGTAAGACTATTTTTGTATTAGGTATCATATAAATAACCCTGTCACTGTGACCACCAGTGAAAGGGTTATTTATATGGCATTCATGGCTTCACGAGAAAACACCCAAAAAATGCTATTTATAGCAATTTAATACATATTAAGTAGGCTGTTATATAAACAAATAAATCAGATTTAAAGCAAAAACATAAAATTTACAAAGATTTGGCGAAAGAGATATGTATATATTTTATTAGAAATCTATACTCTGCTGCAAAACTGTCAGACAAGAACAAAATAGGGTATTTTATAGATTATTATATACCTGGTATAGTACGAGTAGACCTATATACTCGTATATTGACGGGTGGTACAAATAATAAAATGAAGAGACATCTTATAGAACGTTGGACTGAACTTTTATGAAATAAAGGAGATATCATATAATAGAAGTATTATAGATAGTATCGCTATAATAGGAACAAATCCCGCCGTAGGTAACCGGAAGCAAGAAATTTATTCTCCACGGCCAAGAATATTTTTTCTTCTCCCAACTCAGTTGGAGTCGACTTTCCAGTCTAAATGCGATGCGGTATTTTCCGTGAAGCGACTGCCATCTGACCTCCACAACCCATGGGCGATATCAAAGCTCTGTAGTTAGACCAGTCGGGTTTTGTTTTAAGGCTTCAAATAGCCGTAACGAACGCCATAGATGTTCGTATGACAACCGGGATCGACGACGGCTTAACGTGTTCTCCGAGGTACGGAGAGGTTTCAAAATATCTTAAGAAATGGTCACCCATCCTAACCTATTCTATATAAGCCTAGCTAGATGTTGCTTAACCTTTGCAATGTGTTACATCATGCGGTTACCACTCAGCCACGAGCCCCCTAAACTACAAATCGAATGACAATTTATATTAACAAATTAATTTAGATAATGTTAATTTAAAATAAATCAAGTCTACAGAAATCTTATAAATGACGCTCATTAACAAGTTCATGTTGAACATAATTTTATAGGTAAAGTGAATTGCTATGTCGAAGATAAATTTCTTCTATTAGGTGATAAAATGTATTAGAAAATAAGAGATTTAAAGTCTACTATCTAAATTGAGTCATCTAGAAGTTATTTGTTGTTAATTAGGTAGACCTTTTAAAAATAAATGTTGAATAAATGATACTGCAAAATAATGTCATGTAAAAATGCAATGTGTAATGTAAAAATAATTTTAATGATAATGTAAAATAAATGATACTGTTTCAAATAGTTCTTTTTTATATAAATTCTGTGTGTAATAGAGTGGTTGAGTGTCAAATTAAATTACCTTCTTTTAATGGGAAAACGAAGTCGCGTAGACATTTGTACAGAATATTGTGACATATGATAAACTTAAGACAAACAGGTCCCCTCTTTATTCTATATAAAAAAAAGTATTGTGACATATATGGTTTCTAAATGTAGATGCTTTGCAAGTTCGGTCAATAAGAATTACATATACATGTCTGTATTCCCAAGAAGGCAAAGTTGACACGTATTAAGTTGTCAAGTAACTAAATTTTAACAAAATTTTAGGCAACTTACATCATTCGTATAAACAGTTAATTAAGTAATAAGTTACAAGTATTTAAAGTTACAATTTAGTGCGTAAGTAACTAAGTTAATTCGATTTTTTTATATTTTTCGGTTAAGTCAGTGACCGTTACTTACCACTGGCAAAATTTGGTTTTCTCAATCATGCTTGCAATTTAGTACATTGTGTTGACAATCAACTCGGGCTACGTGTAGGTACACATTTACCTACTTAACCCTTCAAATGTCGTTAATATTTTTTTTTTTTTTTCGTGACATTGCTGTTGACCTACCTTGTAAAGGCCGATTTCCTGCCGTTATCCTAGGAAAATCAAAGGTGCCTACAGTTGAAAGATTTTGCGAATAAAGGCGCCCTTTTAAAGGCGCCCCGACGTGTGAAGGGTTATCTTAGTACGTGTAAACCAGCCTACGACCGATCTTACATACCTAACTCAAAGAATCAAAGAATCAATTTCATTTATTCAGTTTAGGCATAAAGAGCACATATGAATGTCAAAATTTTACAATTTTGTCAAGTAATATTATAAAAATACTAAATTAAGTAAGTACATAAATAACCATTAGAAAATGATTCTTTCGCTGGTTCGGTAATTTGGTTCTCCTGAGAAGAGACCAGCAAGAAATTCAGGTAGATTATCCATTTTCTTTTTTAATATTGTTTTGTTTACATTGTTACAATTAGTTTCTATTGTATTATACGAGTGGCCATGGCCAACAACAGAAGATTAGGGTGACCATGCATTTTTATCATTAAGATATTCGTCTACATTATAGTAGCCTTTCATCATCACACATTTTTTAACTACTATTTTAAACTTATTAAGAGGCATGTCAACCAAATCCTGAGGAATTTTATTATAAATTTTTATACATTTGCCAACAAACGAATTACCAACTTTATGAAGTCTAATTTTTGTCATTGCCAGTTTATTTTTATTTCTTGTATTAAAATTATGGTTATCGGAATTTTTTTTGAAGAGATCTATGTTCTTCCGTACATATAAGATGTTGTCGTAAACATATTGAGAAGCAACTGTTAAAATATTAATTTCTTTAAATAATTCTTTCAGAGAGTCACGGGGTCCGAGTCTATAGATTGCTCGTATAGCTCGTTTCTGTAATATGAATATTGTCTCAATATCGGCAGCTGAGCCCCACAGCAGCAGACCATATGACATAACGCTATGAAAGTAGCTAAAATAAACTAATCGTGCCGTTTTTTCGTCAGTCAGAGACCTTATCTTTCTAACCGCATAGGCAGCTGAGCTAAGTCTTCCTGCCAAGGCTGTGGTATGAGGACCCCATTGTAGTTTACTATAGAGTTATCCCAAGAAAAACTGTGGTATTGACTATTTGAACTAATTCATTATTCATAGTAATATGAGTATCCACCTGTCTAACATTGGGCATAGTAAATTTTACACATTTTGTTTTCTTCGCATTGAGCAGCAAGTTGTTACTTGTGAACCAATGCAATATTTCCGAAAGGGTATTATTTACATCGTCAAGTGCTACTTTTTGTCTATCACTTTTAAAAATTAATGATGTGTCATCAGCAAATAATACTATCTCACAAAGATTTTTAGTGAAATAAGGAAGATCGTTTACGTATATTAAGAATAAAAGGGGTTCTAATATCGATCCCTGGGGTACTCCCATGACTAATGAGGCGCCAGAAGAGTCGGTGCCATTATTGTTTACTTTTTGTACTCTACCAGTGAGGTAAGACTCGAGTAAGCCAAGTGAGCTGTTCGAAACACCATAATAACCTAATTTCAGTAGCAAAGTCCCATGATCAACACAATCAAAAGCTTTTGATAAATCACAAAATATACCAATGGCATCCTGCTTTTCCTCCCAAGCATCAAATATATGTTTCACAAGTGCAACACCTGCATCCGTTGTGTTCCTGCCTTTAGTGAAACCAAACTGTTTATTATGAAGTAACTTATTGTCTGTAAAATGTGAAAGCAATTGATTAAATATAATTTTTTCAAAAATTTTACTGAGGATCACTTTTGTCTCCTGCTTTAAATAAAGGATTGATTTTACTGTACTTCATAAGATGAGGAAACTGATTTTCATCTATACATTTATTGAATATGAATGCAAGGTGAGGAGCTATAGCGGGTACCATTGATTTTATTATATTAGTTGAAATGCCCCAAAGATCCTCGGTATTTTTTATATTTAGTTGTTTAAAAGTTTTAAGTATAGTGACAGAGTCAATATACTGAAAATCAAAGTTAATTCTACATTTATCAACACTAGATTTAAGAGAATTGGCTACGTTTTTTGACGAATTTAACTTATTTGTAGTGGTGATTGGAACATTTGTGAAGAAAGATTCAAATGCATTGGCCACTTCAGAATCAGTCTACAATCAAACTACTTACTTAGCTGCACCCTGGCCGTTTTATTACTTGAAAGAAAGAAAGATTTATTATTCCACAAAACAAACACTTACACAGGTTGCAAAATATACAAAAACTAAATAATTAATAAAATAAAAATTGGACCAATGTTTACTTATAAATACTAACGTGGAATAACGGCCATTAAATAAGTAAAAAAAGAGGTACTTACATTTATACAATTTATTGTAATTGCAAACAACTACCATAATGCATCACATAAATGGTTGTTGTTGACGTCAATACTACAATATTGGAGCTTTTTTTAAATATCATATAATACGTTAATATATCATGTAAATTACAAAGATTACCATCATATTTCTGTCATGCATCAGTCCGGAAATACCATATAAGGTATTTCCTCATCTTGATTCGCATCGATTGAGAGTTTGGCATAATGTTGATGTTCGAGGCCCTGAGTGGGAGTCGCGCGTCGTCGCCCTGACCTCTAGTGACGATTTTCTTAGTAGTATTTTGAATTTAATTGCAAATTAATTTTTTTACACTTCCAAGTACTTAATCAATGCCGATGTTATCAAGTGTAAATACAAATGAACTAACCATGTCGCCTATCATAATTCTTTTCAGTACTTTCGCTATACATATAAAAGTTACTTACATTATAAAGTCAATTTTATTATTTTTATCTCTTTGCCTGTCTGTCTGTTTGTTCCGGACAATCTCTGAAACCGCTTGATCGATTGATCGACGCGGGATTTTCATTCCAACCAAACCACCGAAGAGGCCACACAGCTGGTCAAAGTCCGCCGGGCGCCACTTTTTTTTTTTTTTTTTTTTAAATCCGCGGCTCGGGGCCGCGGCCTCACCTACGTCCATTGCCGAGCGCCTCTGGTAAAGACAGAGAATTCCCGGCGGAGCCGGGCGCCACTGGAAATACCTTTTGGGTTTGGGAAAAAAAAGGAATGTGTTCCAGAATTTGAAACTATAAAGCCAACCCAGTTAGGTTCAGCTTACCAGTCCGACTATGATGCGGTTGAACTTTGTTTTTCCTTGAAGCGACTGCCATCTGACCTCCCCAACCCCTTGATTATATAGAAACTCTGCAGTAAGTCCAGTCAGATTTTTAGGGCTCCAACTATCGTATTTAAAATATCGTGCAGCAATGTTCAGATCTAATAAATTATTACGGCGAAAATTGATACTTAAAACTGCGCTTTAAAATTAAATAACCGTTAAAATATGTTGGTATTAACCGGTCTACACGATTTTTATAAATTAATACCAATTTTTATGAGCATTGGAAAGAAATCAGGTATATTTACGAAGAGGAAATGTTAACGATTCATTGATTGACGGCATTTTAAATGTGATCTTTATGGAACTAATCGAGTATAATAAGTGGATTTATGGTTACGATTATACGAGGATATAGATTAAATTGTGAGGAAAAACTATTTAGAACAAATTAAGTGTATAAAACAATCAAATGTAATTAAATCAGATCACGGAGATTCACGTTGGAGACAGGTTTAATAAATACTTTTTAAAACTTTCGCGTTTTATACACAGTATACGAGTAAGTCTTTTACGCGATTATTGAGATATATACACACCTCAAAAAGAGGTATGTATATATCTCAATAATCGCGTGAAAGACCTGTTTGCCTTAAGTTTATAAGGTTTAATAAAGCTTGGTAAATCTTAACCATGTACTGTAAAGTAATTGTGCTCTAATTCATACGTGTCAAAGGCTAAATAATAGCAGTAGGCTGATGCTGACGATAATTATGATAATGCTAAATAGTCCGTATACAGCCGCCGTCATACGTCAAGAGAAGAATCAACCACACACACATCACGCCCTTGCTTCCTGGGTGCAGCAGATGTGATTTGACGGTTTAGGTGGCGTGGTCGGTAGAGCATCCGCTTTCGAAGCCAGAAGAGGTTCGATTCCCGGTCGGGACAAACTTTATGTGATGACACATTTGTGCCGAAGTCTGGGTGTTTCCTATATGTTTGTATGTTTACAAAAAAATGTACATAAAGTATTTATATCAGTTTATCTAATACTCATATCAAAAGCTCTGCTTAGTTTTAGACTAGATGACGTTGTGTGATTTGTCCTTTAAAAAATGCTTAGTTTGTTTTGGCAGCTTTACAGTGTGTTACTTTATTTGTATTATTAGGTACGCTATAATACCAACCCTAAAACGCAGAGCAATACACCTATCGGTAGGACTATTTACAGCAAGAAGATTCACTCACCGACGTGGGATAAAACCCCACCCAACCTAAAATGAAGAAATAAAAATAACAACGAACATACAATACAAGTACAATCGAATAGAATAAAATAAACCTTGTTGTATTATTATTTACCAATGAAAATTCTAAAATACAGAAGCATGATATACACAAAATATAAATAATACAATCTCAAAACATACTAACTAAGTGTAGTTAAAAAATAAAGATTAATATTAAATATTAGATATTTATATTTACATGTTATAATATTATATTATGTATTAAGTGGTGCACCTTATACTCGTACTACTACAATTATACTTGTCGGGAAACTTTGTATTTGACTAAGTGTCCAAAGTATCTTTATTGAACTTATATCAAGTGTTATGTGTTTAAATAGCTGTTAAGTTTTCTAATAAATAAATAAGATTCGAGCTATATAAATAATATTGTAGAGATCAAACTAGATGATGCTTAATTAATTCATAACAGCGAACGTAAATTATACTTTCCACTTTTCTAAGTAGGTACCTAATTTGATTTGGAGAGTTTTATGCTAATGATGCTGACCTTAACCTGTTAGTTCACGTGAATTTGGACTGTCTAGACCAGTTTAACCATCGACTAATTTGAGGTGAGGTCACTGATGGATTAAATTTCATGCCGCTAATTCCATAAACGTTGCGCCAAAAAGACAAGATATTATACTTTTATTTACATTTGAAGAACCCTATGACACTCGAGGGATAAATACCTTTCATTTTAGACCTTATTCATTGAAATCAATCAAGTCGTTAGAGGAGATCCAAGAATTTAAAGGAGATGGATCCGATTTAGACCAACGCTTTATTTTATGTCGACGGATCATTCTCCTTTCAATGTCGGTTGATTAATTATTGTTCACTATGATTCAAACTTTGATGTACCTACCTACACCCAACTTCATGAACTGTGAAACGTGTGTAATAAATTATGATATCGTGTCTTTACTTTCATGGGCGTCTTCAGTATAATTTGAAAGTCTTTAATATAGGTAAGTAAAATTAATTTAGATGTTGCTTACCACGTTTTAGATAAAGTTTGTATTTTAATTAAAAAAATGTAAGTACACTATTTTTATTTTAACAATTTGGTAAGTTAGGATATACCGAACACAGACCAACGGATTTGGTCCCTATGATACCGTTCGACCCGTGTACGGTAAAAGAGAAATATTTTTCAAACATCTGTTTACAACTCTCTCTGTAGCCCTTTGGCCAAAAAGATGTTATTGTTAGTGTATTTTGTTCATATTCATAGTCTATTGTCCTTTTGATTGTTTGTGAAGAGAGCGGCGGAACTTTAATTTTTAATTTTTTTTTTTTTAATTTTTACTGATTATCTGCAGTCTGAAGTTTGATGAGACTTTATTTGTCAGCGTAGAAATGCCTTATTTATTTTCTGTCCTAAAATATCTGTTAAAAAATTATTTTCCAAAACTTAAAATAATCGGAAAATCCTGTTCTTGTTTTTTATGATACTAATTAATGTGGCCTCATTTTTTTATCGATTAACGATAATTTGATAAACTGAATCCTTTGGTCCGTCTGGTTCTTAATGAAATTTTAATTAAATCGATAAAACGGTTAACCATTTTGACTCGATGATGTTCTAGAAATATTGAACTCGATTGGGAACTTAATTATTTAACAGTGGGTACGAATGGTACGATATTTGCTTCAAAATTTGCTACGATATAATTAGTTGAGTAAGTCGATCTACTAAAGTCGAAGCTATGTTCCTATCGCTGGAACGAAAACGTGTGAAAACGTTATAAATTAGACACTGTCTGGGTTACGTACCCTAAGAGCCCTATTACTAAGACTCCGCTGTCCGTTCGTCTGTCTTCAGGCTTTATCTCATGAACCGTGATAGTTAGAAAGTTGAAATTTTCACAGATGGCGTATTTCTGTTGCTGCTATAACAACAAACAGAATATAATAAATATTTATGGGGCCTTCCATACTACATGTACAAACGTGGTTTTTTGCCGTTTTGGTACGGAACCCTTTGTGTGCCCAAATATGAAACAAATCATAACTATTTATTACTTTGAGTTAATATTTTATGCAAACTCAATTCTGCAACTTGAATTTAATAAAGGACGTGTTCTTTCCACACCAACTGTGTTCATTGGTCAGTTAAGTTCTGTTGTTATTAACAAATCATTTCAACAATCAAATACGCAAATATTCGGATAATTTATTGTTAACGTTTAGTTAATAAGCTGCTGTATTGTTATTAACTATCGAATATTAAGATAAAATGCTAATAGAAACTAACGGTAAATATCATAAAACACTAAACTTGTATATGTGCTTTAAAAACTTAGATTTATTTGCAATAATTCGACGTCCCCCGAAGCTATCACTATGGAAATAAACTCAGATAAAACTATAAAACCATAATTATTTATACATTTCGCAGCTAGATATATTTATGGTCTAATATACAGGTTAGTAACAGTCGTATCTCTATAGTGGGAAAGTAGAATAAAAGTCCATTTGATGGCTAAATAAAGACCACTGATTAATAGTCCACAAAGTATGATGTGGGGGGGGTAGGTATGTATGATGAAGATATTCCTACATTATAGGGCTCTATCACGGGTTTGCGTCCCCTTTCGGCAAAATAGTCGTGATTATATGTTTAAGTAGGAACCTAAAACTAATGACAGCACAGTATATTGTATATTTTAGATTAAAAGTCCATGTAACAGATTTTTTATTTTTTGTTCCAAATACGGCTCATGGGAAAAAAAATATCCTAGGCAGTTGCCTTTTAGAACGTGGTGGTAGATTAATTGACTTTTAACTTCTCGAACGACTTACGATCACATCGTGAACAAATAAAAAACAAGTCAGGTGTTCCTATGACCACCATCGACTCAGAAGAATTGTTTGTCATCATAAAATTGTAGTTGAATAAAAAATAAAAAAAAATACATAAAATAAATTTAAAGCGAGCTTGGGTTTTTAAATTAAGACCAAGACGAGTATTAATTACACTAATTGTTTTTTATTATATTTGAATTTCAGAATAAATATTATTTAATTTACTTGCAAGATTTGTTCCATCGTTCTTCGGGGTAGCCCGGTAGGGCTAAATGAAACTAAGAAATAAAGACATTTGAATTTGATTTGATCTAACACCTAAACACTCGCCTTCTTATTTTGTGTTTTTCTCATCAATTAGTCCACGATGGCCATCGAGTCGCGCTATTCGGACGGTTTGATTTATTGTCACATAACTTCTTTAATTTTGTTGCTTTATCAGCTCATTAATAAAATTAATTATGTATTTTAGTGAAAGGTACATTTTATTAAACACGTTAGCTACTGTTAGTTTTCTTCATGATATACTCATTTAGCTAAATAAACTATTCAAGTAATACAAAATGTATTTAAGTTTTTATATATTATGTATTATTGATATATTATGTACTGAAATACCTATTGGATCCGTCTGTTCAACAGTCAACAGTTGGTAATTTATATAATAACAAACACAATAATAAAAGAGCTAGTTAAATAAGGGTAGTATTAAAACGAGTGGCTGTAAAATAAAGTTTTAAGTGTCAAAAATAATTAATTTTCGTTATAGTATTACTACTGGGTTCTGTGAACCGTACAATTCGGGAGCGGCTTTGTTTATTCTTAAATTGTATTTATTTGCATGACTTTTGATTTTATTTATATGGGTTGCTATGGTTACGGATTGCATTCTTGACAGACCGTAGACTTCGGGAGCTTTGTTTAGAAAATTTATTTTTTAATTTTCTTTATTACCAATGATATTTTATGTAATGTAATTATAAAACCGTCATTGTTTATTACTCTTTCATTTTTTATCCAATCCAAAAAATATCATTCACATGTTATTCATTGTAAGCAAGGAGAGTGTGTGTAAAGTTTCATGAAAATAAATACGACCGCAAACATGATCTGACAGAACCCATAGATGTAGAGATGTATACAAACGAAAGAAATTCTCCCCAGTCTGCAAGTTGAAATGGAGACTTCGGTCGCTTCGCTCCCTCAGTCAATTAAGTGAGTGACGAGAAATCAACATTTGAGGGACCTAATATTTGTTTGAGTGTCAACGTTACGTCTTGCATTTTTTTCAATATTTGGCTAATGTTTTTTTTTATAGAAGTGCGTAGGAGGTCACAATTTTATCCTAACCTAACCTACCCATTATGTAAAACCTCATTCGAAAAAAAACGAATCTATCTTAATATTGAAGTTATCCTCTCTTATCCTATCTGTATTTCTAGTCGCTCACTTAGTAATGTGGTAGCACGGATAGTTTTTTATTCGATCGTTTTATAATTCCCCGTTAAATAATTAGTCCAACCGTGGCGTGATGACCAAGGGAAATAGGGATTCGATGTTTTACTCCTATAGATTATACAATACCTACCAAAAGGCATCCCGTTTTAAGTATGCGTCATGGCTTAGGACTGTTTTAGCATCCGTTATAAATTGTGAGCCATCCTGACTTTAAATGCATTGGTATCTCAATTCAAGCAATAACTCTATAATCATCATAAAATTTTATTAGCGTATCTTAAATTGGAAGTTAACGGACCTCAAGTGAATAATGAGAGATTTGTTTGTGGTTTTATTGTACTTAGGTACTTATCTTCCTAAATTATAAAAACGAATTTCGTTGAAGATGGTATTTATTTTAAACAAGCAGTCGCTCGCTGAGCTGCCTGCGAGCAACATAAAATTAGAATCGTATAAAATCAGCCTCTTTTTCTCCAGTGATGCACATTAAACAGTTGATCTAGGTAAATAGATGTACACACACAATATTAGGACCTTCACCAGTCTTTGCACAAACAACAAGAAATGTAACAGAAGCTGGAACCACTTTCATAGGGTTCAAAGTTCAGATTAAGGCAAAATATATTATGATACTGTTTACTGCTGACATAGTTTATATACATTATTGCCATGTTTACTGCTATTGTTGAAAAAATAATGTGGGTACTTGTAGTTGGTGTAACTGTTTTTGCGCCATTTTGACACGGATATATGTGCAGGTTTGCCGTTTTTAACAGTTACTCCTTCACTGGAAAATATGTATAATTTCGTCTCAGTAGGGTCTTGGAATGTTTAAATCGTTTTGACTATCACACGTTTGTGACCTTGGTGTTATTTGTTATCAACTATTACTTGGGTCAAGCATATTATCGACCCGACAACCGTCACTGGCTCCACTATTTTTTTCATAATTTTGTGTCAAAGAATGCATATACTCGTATATATGCAGATGCTTAAACTCGTATATACGTATGTATATACGAGTATAAGCATCAAGTCAATGTGAATATCAGGGTCTTGCTCTCAGACCAATTTTTTTTTGCGAATATAGCAGTAAATTTGACTTTAGAGGCAACTTTGACTTTAATTAAAATCTTTATATCTGACCGCCTTTCAGAAGTGTTACTCTGTAACATAATTGAATAAATATATATTATTTTATTTTTGATGCAAAAATTTGAAAACCTATAAATCAAAAGTTGCTATTATATATGACGTATAGAAGCTTTCAGTCCCTAATATGTTATTAGTGTTTTTCAGTCCATCCTAATAAATAATATATTTCGTTGGCTTCTGCCTATCTTTTCAGGTGTGCAAGCTGGATTGTATAATTTGTTGGATGTGTAGAAATAGAACTAAGATATATAAAAAAAAAATATTCATATATTCTCTTCACTTTCGCTTTGACATTGCAATAGCAACAGCATCCCCAGTTTTTTTGCAATGGTGCCATTCATCGAGAGATGGGCTTTTTCATTGGTCCACAAGATTGGCACATCTACTCTCAGCTACCTTTACCTACAGCTTTTTTTTAAAGTCCGCCGCTCAAGGCCGCGGTCGCTCCTACGTCAATTGCCTTTGCATTGTCTCTGGTACGCACCAGGAGGTATTTCCAGCGGCGCCCGGCGGACTTTGGTCGGGTTTTATCCTGCGTCGGCGTCGTTGGGGACGAGTTTTATTTTTAGCTACCCTGGCTGAGTTAGAACGGCAAATATTGTTATTATAAGCCGCGGATGACAGCAGAACCTTGTTGCAATAAGCCGCTTCGTGTCGTCTCGATGGTTTTTTAGCAGTACTTTTTAAAGATTGATGACGTCACGAAGCTGTCATCGTGCGCGACTTATACAGCTGATTAATGGTCGTTATTTGTAGTAGCTGAGGTTGTAAGCCTGTAATGGCAACCTGCGTCGTGGTTGTGACGACCAGAAGTCTGATATGGGTTGTGGCCAGTGTTCGTAATATCCAGGAGAACGGTAAAAGATAAAATATTATTTTACTAATCTATAAACCTAAAAACTTTATTAGAATGCGCTTCTGTCAAGAGTTACTGGTTTTTAAGAATTAAGCATAATGTCATAGATTATAACATCACTACAACAAAATGAATAAGAGCAGCAATGTAAAATATTACAAAACGCGGAACAATTTTTAATGTTGAGTTCTTTTCAATTTGGAGCCATGTAAGGAAAAGTGAAAACAAAAACCAGTTTAAGTTACAATCATTTACTTTTTTAGACACTTCAGTTATGTCTTTATGTAATTACCAACAAACATTAAAAAAATATACCCGTAGATAATTAAAAATACGTTTTTTATAAATTTAACTACTACTACAAACGGTAAAAATAGCTCATCAATTCTCTACTTAGCACCAAAATAAGATTTTTGGCGATTAAAATAGTAGATTGTTAACCAAGGGAAGAAAGCATCCCATATCTGACGAGATATTTTGGCGCTCGAACGTAGTCAGAGCGCCAATAGTTCGAGGCAGAAATGGGTGTTTTCACCCGAGTCAAACACTACTTTTCATTTCGAATACGAGGAAAGCAAATAAAAGTCAAATAAAACAAATATAACAATAGAGATTGATCACGTACTCAGAAATGGGATGCTTTCTTCCCTTGGTTAACAATCTACTATTGTTTGTGCTATTTACGTTTTATTTTATTGTAACCCAACTCTTTTTTTGTTTATGATCATTTAAAAACCAGAATGTTGTATTGACTATCAAACTTTGGCTGTATACGTGTTATGGCATCGCCTCAAGATATGCTGATGATTTTTTTTTACTTTTCCGCCCTAGGGCCGAAATGTATCACCCCGCATATTAGGTAAGCAATGACCCACTTTCAGAGCATGAGAGATGAAAATACCATTTGACCCGTACGTTTTATTATAATACCAGTTATGCATTAGCTAATAGGTATGTAAGTAGGTAAAATTTGAAATCCTAAGAATCGCCGCCAAAATTTGATCTTAAATCTTGCTGGTCGTAAAAAATGCAATGCAAAATACGGTTAGGTATTTTAATGCAGAATTTAATAAACATTTCTTAATTACAACTTTCTTTCAATTACACACACACATATCACGCCTATATCCTCGCAAGTAGGCAGAGGTGCATTACACACCCACAATTTGCCAGTATTTTTAGTCCCACGGGCAACGGGGCAAGCCTATTGCCGTCACCACACATGTAACGAGTTATGTTCAAAATGACCGAATGAATTTAATATAAAGTAGCAGCTATATTGAAATTTTGAAAAAATGTTTAAATTCATTGCCTTGCGATGAAATGTTGATTATAGGCAACAAAATCTTATCTTACGTGCCAGCCGCTCCCGGAAACCGGGCGCCACTGGAAATACCTCCTGGTGCATACTAGAGCCGCGGCAATAGCGTAGGAACGGCCGGACCTTAAAAAAACGTGTTAGCCGCTATGTCACAGCCAATTAAAGTCCTGGGCGTGTCTTTCAAATAAAACTTCTACTAATATTAGAAAACCGTCGCCGAGGAAAGACTTGATGCGGGAATCACCACAATCGTGTCTGTGTGTAATTTCAAATTAAGTGCTTTTCACTCAATGCATATAGTATATAAAGCACACATTTACCATTTATCTCGGGAATTAATGCCCGCGGGAATTGGGAACTATAAAAAAACTATTTCTCACCGGAGAAGCCACGGGTGTCCGCCAGTTAAGTTCTAATCTTTGCTATCTCAAACACTTACAAACATCAGACAAGGCAAAATCTAACAACAGTGATGCCAACAACAATCTTTTTACTAGAACGCTCTTGAAAGTTCACTTCATTCACTTTATATAATAATAACCTACTGTATAAATATGGTTGAAAATCGATTTGAAATCCGTTTTTCGCGTGTAGTTGCTAATATAATTCGTGTCATCGTAGACTTGTATATACCATATAGATCGAAATTCTCAGTGACCTAGTACTGTACATAGTAATTATATAGTTTGGGATTTTTACTAACATTACGATTTTGTACCTACAGTATTTTTATATCTGTGAATTCAATAATATATACACTTCATCCACCGAGCCTTTTCCCAACGCAGTTGGGGTCGGCTTTCCAGTCTAACGGCGATTCTACTGAACTTCGATATTTTCCGTGAAGCGACTGCCATCTGACCTTCACAACCCATGGGCGATATCGGAGTTCTGTAGATTGACCGGTCGGATTTTTTATTTAGGGCTCCAACTAGCCCTAACGACTGCCATATATGTTTTTATGACAACCGGTACCGACGGCTTAACGTGCTCTCCGACGTATGGAGGATCTCACTGTCTTATGAAATGGTCACCCATCCTAAGACCGGCCTGAGCCGATGATGCTTAACCTTTGCAATGTGTTAAAATGGTCGGTTACCACTAGACCACGACCCCGTATATAATTGTATACACTTGTCCATGTCTTATTTAATTAGTTATTAGTATGTATTATATGTTTTTAATATTTATTATCATAATATGTTTGTATTAATTCACTCATATAGGTACGTTACAGTACCATACGAGGTGAAATTTTATAGCGTTCCACACCATAAAAAACGTTTACCATGCTTTCCACAATAGACTCGTAGTTAATTTCAATAAAAGGAAATCAAACGAATTCAATTTCAAAAAATATTTTTTTATTGTTTACAGGTTAACATAATTATATTATTACAACATTAAATTAAGTCATTAGATTTTTAACCAGCCACAGAGACAGCTACAGCATTACCTGTTTCACTCTGGGCATTACTCAGTGCAAAACTACTCTTTCCACAAGTACTACATCCAGAGTTTTGTCCAGCTGTTTCCAGACCCTGACTAGCAAGGTTTAGAGCTCCATTTAAGGTCGCATGGGAATCTGACACACTTCCGGATGATAATCCTGAAGAATCATATCCATCAGATACCTGATCCTTACTACCAAGTCCCCGAGACTGCTGTTGACTTCCTGTAAATCCATGGCTTGAAGAATCAGAATTTATGTGACCAATATCATCTAGACTACCACTTTGTGATGATTGGAATTTTTGGTATGCATAGTTTTTTCCACCACTACTATGTTTTCCTATACCGTTACCGAACTCGTCCGAAGAACTACCACCAAAACCATTTAAGCTCTGATCATTATATCCACCATGGCTATTTAATGACTGAGAACTAGAATGTCCTTCAAAACCTCTAGCATTAGATCCAGAACCAGTTGGTTGTAGAGCTCCACCGAAACCTCTGAATTGTGAACTAGATCCTGCTGAGTATTGTTTATCGAAATTAGTCAAAGATTTCTGTTGACTATTATATGATGATCTTTCATTATTGTCACTTCCTAGATTACCTCCATAACCTCTAGATAATTTACTGTCAAATGAAGTGGATGACTGAGCATTTGAACCAGAACCTGAGTGCGCACCAAAATCTACAGATGGCCCATTAGGTCCAAAGGGCTGATCTCCTACATTTAATGAACCATGATGATGATGGCCATTATGTCCAGTATATCTTCCAATAAAATTGCCATCCTGGGATCCAGAGGATTGGCTATCAAATGTATTTTGCGTATTGGATCCAAATGGTAAAGATCCACCCAAATTACCAGTTTGTCCGTGAGATGCCTCAAAGGAATGTGCACTGAAGCCTGAATGGCTGTTACGACCACTTTGTCCACCGTCCAACCTGACGCCATAACCTCCAGATCTATCTACGTCTAATCCATTAAATGTATGAGATTTGAAACCAGGTACTGATTGCCCTCCAAAATCGGATGACTCTGATTTCGATTGACTACCATATATAGCAGAATAAGCACTGGAACCTGAAGATGAACCCGCCAAACCACCAGAAGAGCTCGAAGATTGGGAGCTGCTTGAGGATTGACCATTTGCTCCATTATTGTATCCACCTAACCCACCATAACCGGTCGATTGACGATCAATCCCCTCGTTATATCCATCTCCTCCAGTCGATGCCAAGGAGATTGCTTCACTACCAGCTTGAGGCCTTCCTCCTATTGCAGCACTTGCTCCGCTAAACACCCCATGTTGGTCACCATTTCTGGCTAATCCACTCCATTGATGAGCGCGAAAATATCCTGGTGGTGGCAATGGCCCAAAAGGAGGAGGTCCAAACGGAGGTCCTGGTTCCCCACATGTACTGCACGGTGATCGTTCTACTCTTTTGTAAATCGTATCTGCAAATAAATGTATATGAACATGTACAAAACATTGTAGTCTCAAACAAAAGATAAACTTGTGAGGACCTGTTTCGTACCTACATAAAACCACAGGCTCTCATTCTACAGATCAGATTTTCTTGGTAGATGAGCGTAGATCTTTGGGACCCATTTATACCTTATGGGGGATTTTTAAAACCTGCGTGTTGACTAACAACGAGGTGGGCAATACTGTGCATTTTGCACTTGTATATTACTATTTATTATACTGGGCATACCGACTATATTTTATAATTTAATATTAGGTAGAAGATATTTTATTGGCACCTTGGTACCACATGAAAAGTTTTCATCTGATGTAATTTATAATCAAGTTAGCCAAATATTCACCGTACCTTCAGATTGAGTTATTGCGCTATTAACTGTACATAAAGATATTGTCAAAACTAAAATTTTTGTTTTCTCCATCTCACTAAACTGACTAGCTGGTTCTGAATTGTACAAATGAAGTTCTAATTTATATACAACAGCTGACACAGAAGGATGTGTGAACAATTTCTGAGAATAGTATACTTAGACAGATTAGGACTTGACGACATGAACATTGCTAAATCGCACGACTAAATTGCGGTCGCAGATCCAAAAATTATAAGTTTATAAATCAACCTAGTGAAAAATATGGAATTCTACAGATTTATGATAAAAGACATAATTTTAACGTGCGTGATGCTCATGGAATTATTCTCGTCACGACCTTCGTTGAGGTTGCCTATATCGTATTAATTGTACTAAACAAAATCCCAAAACCTAAAATTTACACTTTTGTACTATTAATAATTCTGTGACGTAAGTATTGTACCTTAATATTAGGTACTCTACCTAAATGCTGTAAGAGTGATTTGAGCGTGTGGAAGCTGGACATGCCTAAACTATGATCATCATCATCATCTCAGCCCATTTCACCTCCACTGATGGGCATAGGCCCAACGAGGGGGAAATTCAGACTAAATATACCTAGTCCGGCCATAAGTTTTGTTACAAATGAAAATGCCATTTTTTAAAATGAAGTAATGTAATATTATTAAAATTTATACCTACATATTTATTAAAGTCTTAGTAAAAATTAAAATAATTTTATTCGAAATGGCCATCTTTGGCTTTTACACAGGCCACTGTTTCCAAGGTAAATTTTGCCACTGCTTGCTTTAAAGATTTTTTAAGAGACTCAATGTCGCCGTGTCGTTTAGAGCTGGCCATGTCCTCTAAAACTAACCATAATTTGTAGTCTAAAGGGTTGAGGTCTGGGCTAGATGAGGGCCAGTCTTCAGCTCTTATAAAGTCCGGAACGTTGGTTTCTAACAAGGCTTGGGTAGTTTGTGCCTTGTGACCAGGAGCAGAGTCCTGCTGGAAAGTCCACGGTATATTTTTAAAAAGTGTATTGCTGAGAGGTTTCACAACATGATCCAAGTCAGTATCTTGATACACTTTGGCTGAAGTTTTCACTCCTTTTTCACAAAAATTTAGTTTTGTGACTCCCTGATAAGACACGCCCCACCAAACCATCACTGACGCAGGATGATGACCACGTTGTACCTTTCCGACCACTTAAGCAGGTTCCTTAGAACTGTGAGCGTACACTTTATAATTTTGCTTATTGTAGTGTTCTTCAATCGTGAAATTTTTCATCGGTAAAGAGGATATTTCTGTGCCTTTCACCTGCGTATCGCCACAGAAGGCGCTTTGATCGATCCACTCTCTTTAATCGTAAAGATTGATTTAGTTAGGGCATGTCCTGTATATCGACGATAAGCACCGAGCTTCAGGTCTTGTTTTATAATACGTGACAGAGTCCTAGCGGGAATCTTCATCTCTCGCGATAAGATTTTTTGCTTCCTTATGGGGTTTCGACGAATTCTGGCTTTAACAGCATTAATAGCCTTTGTAGTTCTAACAACACGCGGCCGCCCCGATCTTTTCTGGTCTTCGACAAACGAAGTGTTGTTGTATCTATTGATAGTACGATATACGAACATACGGCTGATACCAAGTTTTTGAAGTGTCTGGAATATGACCGACGGCTCCATACCCACTTTGGTATAATTATTCCTTAATATCCTGGGCACCACACTGGGTACTTTTTATCCCGGAAAAGTATAAACAAAAAAAAACAAACTTAATTTTCGATCTTATTCTCTTCTTCTATATTCTTAAGGTTCGATCTAGACCCTATTACTGTACCAACCGCAAATAATAAGTTTGTCGGTTTATATTTTTTTTTATATTGAGTTCGCCAAATTGACGCCGCCCGCCTGGTGGTAAGTCGTGACGACGTCTAGCGATTGTGGGCCACTCTCACAGCACACAATACTATAGAGAGTGGCCCTCAACTTGACGACCTACTGATGTGCCTCTTCACGCTCCGCTTAAAGAACCCAGGGTTATATGTGAGAGGAAACACGTGCGCAGGCAGGGCGTTCCAGGCCGCTATCGTTCGGCAGAGAAACGAACGTTTAAAAAGTTCGGTTCTCGCGAACATGCTATCCACTGTGTGGGAGTGGCATCTCTGCCCGGCACGCGTTGTTCGGGATCGGAAGGAAGAGGGTAGGATCAGATTGAAGAGCTCTTCAGAACAGGTTACGTCACCCGCAGTGGAGTTCACTAAGGGGCGCTCCACGCGGCTAAGATACTAAAATATTTTAACTTAAGATACAATATCGCTCGCCATACAATTCATGGACTATCACACACGACGAAGATAATAAATAATATTTCATATTTTCTTATCTTAAGATGAATTTTTATGGTATAATAGAGAATATAATAGAAGATATAATAGAGAAACTGTTGTAAGGGGGCTTTATGAACGCAATAAAACCCTAAACAATGGTTTTTAGAACTTTTGTCTGTTTGTCTGAATGTTTGAACACGCTAATCTCAGAAACGGCTTAACCGATTTGAAATTATGTAGATCTGAAGTAACACGCAGGCGGAGCTGCGGGCAACAGCTAGTTCAAAATAATTAAAAAGTTGAAAAATAGTAAAGTTTTAATGTAACATTGTATAGGGTTGTATAGGGTTTTGTGTCGAGGTTTCCTTCTCTATAATTCTAAAAGGTGACATGCATCTGGCATAATGTCGCAGCTATTAATAGTGTATCATGTAGTCGGACCTTTACAAATGAATATATGATACAAAAATCACAAAAAGGTAGTAACAGGCAATCAATTTGCATGTTATATCGAGAAATGCACATATGCTTGTATGTAACTATGTAAACACAAAATTATGTCATAAAATGTCCGTTTATTTATGAATTGGGAATGGGTATTTCTTGACAGCTAAACAGTAGTATTTGTTTGTGTATGTAATTTACGCGTTTGAATCCTAACGTGAGAAAATGATTGAGAAAAATATACGCAATTAAAACCGTAAGTAAGCCTGTATTTTTAGTTTTAGACTTTCGCGTTTCGAACTCATACGATCTACAGACCTAATTCCTGGAATGTTGCCTAACGTTTCGACCGAGCTGCATCGGGCCTTCACAGGTTAACTGTCAGTCTGTGAGTGTGTAGTATGTTGTGACATGGTTTTGACTGTGAGTCTCTGTATTTTGGCGACACTCGTGAATAAATTCAACAAATAGCTAATATATAAAGATCTAATTGCACTTTTTTTAACATATAAAATGTCCTATGTTTCTTATTTTCTCAGAATTCTACAACTTAAGACCACCCTGTAGATGGGTAGTTCTCGTTCTAAACTGAAACTTAATAAATCAGAGCTGGCAGATATTTTGGTGGTTCTATCTACCTGCACTTTTTTATTCGATATTTTACTTTATTTAGTTTTCTCCTTCTCAACTCCCACGAGAACACAATACTTGTATAAAAAGCAGCCTATGTCACTCGGGAATAATGTAGCTCACAAAACAACTGAATTTCCATACATTCAACATATTATTAGAGCATGTACTTAGTTACATATTATTAGAGTGAAAAAAATTTCGGAATTGGTTTTTTAGCTATGAAGCCTATTCAAATCAAACAAACATACAAAGAAACACATATTTCCTGTTTATAATATTACCTATAGGGTCTAAGTATAGAAATGCAGGTTGACCCCATTTTTGTTTGCTTGAAATTAAAATGGTTGTAAATTTATTTATTTATTAACCACTTCTCTCCTACCAGTGTGTGTTTCTATGTTGTTCAATGAGAGAGCACTCTGACAACCTTTCAGAATACCTCAAATACCTTCCCTAAAATCTCTACCAGCTCTCGCCCTATAACGTTCTCGCTCCATCATAATGTAGTAATGATCTTTAGTAGGTAATACTACCGTAAGCAGGATCCTCGGTTTATAAGATCCCAAAGAACGACAATAACCTGATGGAATGATGTGCCTCTTTTGATAAGCGGATATACATACAAACATACATAATATCACGCCTCTCTCCCAGTGGGGTAGGCAGAGACCACGGATTTCCACCTGCTACGATCCTGGCATACTTCTTTCGCTTCCTCAACTTTCATTAATGTCTTCATGCATGCTCGCCCGGTTACTGGTACTTTTAACCTGGGCTTTATTTAGGACATCTGCGTTTTGGTCGCAGTATGTTCGCCTTGGTCGACCCTTACTAGCTTGTCCATTCATACTCGCTTCATGTATCTGTTTTGTCAATCTCCTGTCATCCATCCTCTCTATATGTCCGAACCATCTAAGCATCCCTTTTTCCACCTTGCTCATCTTCTGACATACCACAACGTTCTCTTATCACACTGTTTCTCATTTTGTCCATCAGAGTCACACCAGCTATACTTCTCAAACTTATCATTTCGCTTTTCTCTTCTCCTGCCACACCCAACATTCACTACAATACATTAGTGTAGGGATCCTTGCCTTATGAGACACGTTCTGACAGTTCATAAAGCTATATAGTGCCCCATTCACCTGATTACCTGCCATGACTCTTCGCTCAATATCACTGTCATGCCTTCCATTTCTTGAAAACTTACATCCCACCAGAGCGCAAATATCATGCGGGAGTGTGCTGTAATAATCGTTGAACACATATTGGGCATTCTGTCCCACTTGTCGCTCGGCGATCGCTCACCTCGCTCTATGTGGGACAGAATATTATACTACTTACAAACTCTTCCACTTGTTCCACTCTTTCTCCTTCAATAACAATCGAACAGTTCGACATACTTGCTTCTCTTTCAAAAGTCATTACTTTCGTCTTACTTACATTCACTTTCATCCCTTTCTTTTTTAAAGACTCGTTTAGCATACCAACCATCATCTGCAACTCCATCGCTGATGATGCAAGTATTACCTGGTCATCAGCATATAGAAGGCATTTGATGGTCAGTTCATTCATTCTCAACCCATACACACTTACTTTCAACTCTTTCAAACAGTTGTCAATGAATAGATTGAACAGCACAGGAGACGCCACACAACCCTGTCTAACACCTCTTTCAATGTTAAACCATTCTGTGTAAGCGCCGTTAATTCGGACACAAGCACTAGAATTCACATAGAGTGATTTCAGCGCCCGTATCAGTTTGCTGCTCACTCCATACATTGATAAGCGAATATGTGGTCCAAATTGGTCACAAATTGGGCAACTGCATTAAAGGTTCTTTCATCACCATCTTACAAACAACCAATCACACAAGCAGTACTTATATTAGATGCTCCACAGGAGTGGCCCTATGACCTACGCCTGTGGAACACCGAGCGACACATCTCGCCGAGCCGGCCAAACCAGTAGGGGTAAGCTTGGGTCATTCATTGATTGGTATTTATATTTGATAAATTGAGGCTTTGATAGTACTACTGCAATAACGCATACCAAATAATAATAGAAGTCTAAAGATGCATTGTATGAAAATTAGAGTATAAAGGCACCCCTAAGATGTACTTTGGGAATTTTCTGATTAGATATAAATAAAAAGCTTTAATCATAAAAAAATCCACGGGGGGCCACTCTCACAGCATACAATACTATAGAGAGTGGCCCTCAACTTGACGACCTACTGATGTGCCTCTTCACGCTCCGCTTAAAGAACCCAGGATTATATGTGGGAGGAAACACGTGCACAGGCAAGGCGTTCCAGGCCACTATCGTTCGGCAGAGAAACGAACGTTTAAAACGCTCAGTTCTCGCGAACATTCTATCCACTGTGTGGGAGTGGCATCTCTGCCCGGCACGCGTTGTTCGGGATCGGAAGGAAGGGTGGGATCAGATTGAAGAGCTCTTCAGAACACTCGCCGTGGTAAATACGGTAGAATGCGGCCAAGGAAGCTATTGTTCGGCGCTGAGCTAGCGGCTCAAGGCTTCCCGTTACCTCCGGACAACCTATAATACGGATAGCCCGTCGCTGCATAGCGTCGAGAGCGTCCAGCAGATACTACGCGGAGCCATCCCAGAGGTCAAGGAATCAAGGAATCAATCAAGGAATCAATTTCATTTATTCAGTTTAGGCACATAAAGAGCACATATGAATGTCAAAATGATTCTTTCGCTGGTTCGGTAAGTTGGTTCTCCTGAGAAGATACCAGCAAGAAACTCAGGTAGATTATCCATTTTCTTTTTTAATATTGTTTTGTTTACATTGTTACAATTAGTTTATATGGTATTATACGAGTGGCCAACAACAGAAGATTAGGGTGACCATGCATTTTTATCATTAAGATATTCGTCTACATTATAGTAGCCTTTCATCATCAAACATTTTTTAACTACTATTTTAAACTTATTAAGAGGCATGTCAACCAAATCCTGAGGAATTTTATTATAAATTTTTATACATTTGCCTACAAACGAATTACCAATTTTATGAAGTCTAATTTTTGTCATTGCCAGTTTATTTTTATTTCTTGTATTAAAATTATGGTTATCGGAATTTTTTTTGAAGAGATCTATGTTCTTCCGTAGATATAAGATGTTGTCGAAAACATATTGAGAAGCAACTGTTAAAATATTAATTTCTTTAAATAGTTCTTTTAGCGAGTCACGGGGTCCGAGTCTATAGATTGCTCGTATAGCTCGTTTCTGTAATATGAATATTGTCTCAATATCGGCAGCTGAGCCCCACAGCAGCAGACCATATGACATAACGCTATGAAAGTAGCTAAAATAAACTAATCGTGCCGTTTTTTCGTCAGTCAGTGACCTTATCTTTCTAACCGCATAGGCAGCTGAGCTAAGTCTTCCTGCCAAGGCTGTGATATGAGGACCCCATTGTAGTTTACTATCTAGAGTTATCCCAAGAAAAACTGTGGTATTGACTATTTGAACTAATTCATTATTCATAGTAATATGAGTATCCACCTGTCTAACATTGGGCATAGTAAATTTTACACATTTTGTTTTCTTCGCATTGAGCAGCAAGTTGTTACTTGTGAACCAATGCAATATTTTCGAAAGGGTATTATTTACATCGTCAAGTGCTACTTTTTGTCTATCACTTTTAAAAATTAATGATGTGTCATCAGCAAATAATACTATCTCACAAAGATTTTTAGTGAAATAAGGAAGATCGTTTACGTATACTAAGAATAAAAGGGGTCCTAATATCGAGCCCTGGGGTACTCCCATGACTAATGAGGCGCCAGAAGAGTCGATGCCATTAATGTTTACTTTTTGTACTCTACCAGTGAGGTAAGACTCGAGTAAGCCAAGTGAGCTGTTCGAAACACCATAATAACCTAATTTTAGTAGCAAAGTCTCATGATCAACACAATCAAAAGCTTTTGATAGATCACAAAATATACCAATGGCATCCTGCTTTTCCTCCCAAGCATCAAATATATGTTTCACAAGAGCAGTATTCGACGCA